>BOPN01001649.1:175000-185000 GCA_017312705.2 Penaeus japonicus
AGAGAGAGAGAGAGAGAGAGAGAGAGAGAGAGAGAGAGAGAGAGAGAGAGAGAGAGAGAGAGAATGAGAGAGAATGAGAGAGAATGAGAGAGATTGTGTCTGTGTGTCTGAGTGTCTGAGTGTCTGAGAGAGAGAGGGAGAGAGGGGGAGGCAGATAGATAGACAGACAGTGAATGAATGAATGAATGCACGAAAAATTTTAAATGTCAAGAGCACGAAAATGCGATCTTTAGCTTCATTGAGAACGAGGCAAGTCCTTGTATTACGCCACCCGCCTTTCCCCCTCCCCTTCCCCCTCTTCCCTCCCCCTTCACTCTCCCCTTCCCCCCCTCCACCACCTAGCTTTCTAGAGAGCCGCAAAGAAGCGATTATGTGTTCAGGTCACCGTCTTGGGTCATAGGTCATCCTGCTCCCCCTTTTTTATTGTTGCTTTTGGTTTTATCTTTATTCCGTTTGACCTTTTCTTGACTTTCGGTTTTCTTCGCGTGTTCCCTTCTGGTTGTTTTGATGTTTTCTCGTCTTTTTTTTCCTTTGTTCTCAGTTCTATCGATTCTCTTCCTTCGATTTATTTGTTTGACTCTGTTCTCTGTTTCACTTTCTTATTTCCTATAACCTCCCTTCTTCCTCCTCCTCCTCCTCCTCCTCCTCAACCCAACCCCGGTCTTTCCCCTCCTCTCCTATCCTATATTTCTCTCCCTCCCACCACCCCCATATCACCACTTCCCCGTCCCTCTCCCTCCACCCCTCCCCGCTTCCCCCGTTCTACCCCCACCCCCACCCCCCCCCCGGCAAAGGGCGCCAGGCGTGTGATTCGGTCCCGGCTCACTGGCTCACCGGCTCGCTGAGCTCGACTAACTCTGGCTCAAGTCTTGTGTTTGTGACGTCAGGTGTGAGGGGCGCTCGCGGATAGGCCTAGGCGCGTGTGTGTGTCTGTTTGCTTGCTCCGTGTGTGCGTGTGGTGTGTGTGCATGTGCGTGCGTCCTGTGCGTGTGCGTGTGTGTGTGTTACCGAATGGATAGGGATGAATGCTTGGATGTATGGGTCGGTGAGTAAGCGAGAGAGGGACGGGGGGAGGGGGGGGGAGTGAAAGGGTAAGAAAGAAGCGAGGAAAATGGAAAAGGATGTAGTGAATAAGAAAGAAGAAAAGAAAGGGAAGAAGCGACGGGAGAATAAAAAAAAGAGAGAGACAGAAAGACCAAGAAGAAAGTAAAAAAAAAGAAGAAAAGAAATGAAAGGAAGAAACGAACAAGGCTACATCGATAAGATTAAAATTTATTTTCAACACATGCAAGATAATCAATATGAATAATCGACATTTTTTATTTATTTTACCTCCCAAGTGCCAACAATGCGACGACACAAGCCCGGCATAACACGAACCTCCCGTTGAGGCGGTCGTGGCCTGCGGGCGGTCGTTCATCAACAGGCAATTAGGCCGTTAATCGTGTGACTCGTCGCCGATGGTCTGAATGACTTCGTTACTCGAGAATCACTGCTAATTAGGGGGGGGGGGACGCGAGGGGGGCGTAGTTCTCATGGATTCTCTCTCTTTTTCTCTTTATATTTATCTTTCTCTCTTTCTCTCTCTCTCTCTCTCTCTCTCACTCTCTCACTCTCTCACTCTCTCTCTCTCTCTCTCTCTCTCTCTCTCTCTCTCTCTCTCTCTCTCTCTCTCTCTCTCTCTCTCTCTCTCTCTCTCTCTCTCTCTCTCTCTCTCTCTCTCTCTCTCTCTCTCTCTCTCTCTTTTTTTTCTCTCTCTCTCTCTCTCTCTCTCTCTCTCTCTCTCTCTCTCTCTCTCTCTCTCTCTCTCTCTCTCTCTCTCTCTCTCTCTCTCTATATATATATATATATATATATATATATATATATATATATATATTCTTTTTTTCTGTTTGTGTTAATTTTTCGGGTTCATTGTCATTCATTTCTTTTTCGTTTTTTTCTCACTTTTATTTATTATTTTCTTTCTCCTCCCGCCTCTTTATTCCTCCCCATGCTCTTCCCTCCCTCTCTCGGTCCCCTTCCTTCTTCCTCCCTCGGTCCCCTTCCTTCTTCCTCCTTTCTGCATTCGTTCTTCCTTTCATCTTCCTCCCCCTTTCCCTCTCCCTCTCCTTCTCTGTATTTTTCTTTCTCCCTCTCTCTTCTCTCTTCCTCTCATTCCCTCTCCCTCTCTCCCTCCCTTTCCCTCTGGAACTGCAGGTAGTGTAACAAATAAAATTACTGTACTTGCATCCACCTATACTGTGCAATATCAGCAACAATCCTGCAACGAGGAGCCAATAACTCCAGGCTTTGCAAGATTACGTTCTCCTGATTCCGAACTCCCCAAAGACGATATTGCAACATGCAATACGAAAATCAGTTGAGACAAAGAAAAAAAAAGAAGAGAAAAAATTACTCTGCCTATCCTTTCGTTTTCCTTTGTGTGTTTATTAAAGGGGAGGGTTCATTATTCAACTTAATGAGAAAGAAGTTTGATTATTATTAGCAACGCCCACTTTTGGTTGGGGGATGTAGGAGGAGACGCTAATTGGTGTAGATGTAATTAAGGAAGATGGTGATTAAGAGTCGATTAGCAAGTGATATTTTCTTAATTGTGTTGCTTTCTATACGTTTTCAGCCTTCGGTTGGTTTCTTTCTCTGTGCCATATGAGAGAGAGAGAGAGAGAGAGAGAGAGAGAGAGAGAGAGAGAGAGAGAGAGAGAGAGAGAGAGAGAGAGAGAGAGAGAGAGAGAGAGAGAGAGAGAGAGAGAGAGAAAGAGAGAGAGAGAACAAGAAGGAGAGGGAGGGGGGGAGTTGAGAGAGAGAGATAGAAAAAAGAAAGAGGGACAGATGTACCGAAATAGATGTGAAGAATACCCCGTTCTTAAATGTGATGGAATGTGTTGGCCGAAAGGAGTAAAATAAAAAGTGAAATAATAACGCTTGAAGGTAAAGTTATTGACGATATTGCAGTTTAAGATGTAGTGCCCGAAGGAGGCGGGGAGGTAAGGGCGAGGAGCGGGGAGGGGGGAGAGGAGGAGGAGGAGGAGGAGGAGGGGCCGCGAGTAATGGGGGTTGCCCGCACACAAGAGTCGTGAGCGGCAGTCGTGGTGGTCGTAGTGACGAGCGCAGGTGATCCTTTCGTTGCACTCGCTCCTTCCCCCCCCCCCCCCCTCCCCTTTCCACTTTGCCCCGGCCTCACCCCAAGGGAGTGCTTCCCCAGTGTTAATGATATCTCCGTTCTGTGTGTGTGTATGTGTGTGTCTTTTTCCTCCCCCGTTATACTTCCGTGCGAATTGCGTTAGGCTGTGCGATTTGTGTTCAGAGAAAGAAATTAATTGATATGTGAAGTAACTTACGAGTTTCTTTTTCATTTTACATGTTTTATTTAACGAGTGAACGAAGTCAGCTAAATCGCACGGCTCCTTTAAGAAACCCAGGGAGAGAAGGAAAGACATTTTCCTGAAGTTGAAGTGCGAGTGAAAAAGGAGTGAAGTTGGACGTTTTTCAGGTCGATTCTTGTTCCGAATCTCTGAAGATCAGCATCTTTTCCCCTGATACTCGGGACTCGTGAGATGAAGTGAGGATAGGAGAAGAGGTGTCGCTACCAAAGAAGTAACGCATAGACTCTAGGCCACATTTAAGCTCCTATGAACTCATGTCATTGAGCCAGCGGGACGGATAACGTGTCACTTGTCATGCTAAGTCTTGTCCTGTGTGGTAGAATGGGTGCCTGATTTGGCGGGTACATTCATGTCTCCTAATCAGAGGGTGTTTAGATGCCCCCCCCCCCCCCCCCTCCCCGCTTTTCTTGGACTTCTTTGGAGGATGCAGTTTTGAGAGGGTCATCGTGCCCGGCTTGGTGTCTGATGCATTTAGTACTAGAGTACGTTTACGTTGCTCTTCGGGGAGCCTTTGATGAGGGATAATGCTGATCATTGGCCGCTCTGATCAAGATGTCGGGCTCTTTTGCAAGCGATTAGGGCAAGGGGTAGTTTGTGCTTTGACTTAATTCAGGGTATATCTCTCTTTCTCTTTCTATTTCTCTTTATCTCTCTCTCTCTCTACCTGTATTTCTGTCTTTCTATTCCCCTCCCCCCCTTATTTCTGTCTCTCTCTCTCTCTCTCTCTCTCTCTCTCTCTCTCTCTCTCTCTCTCTCTCTCTCTCCTCATAGTTAGCTATGTCTACTCAGTCCTCAGTTATTTGATTAAAGTCCCGGGAATAATCCTTTTAGCCGAAAAATTTAAAGACCGATATAAGTCTCCCTCTCCTCCCCCTCCCCCCCTTATTTTTTATGGAAATTACAAGACTTCCCTATCGACTCCACTTCCTTTTCCCCCTCCCCATCTCTTCCCCTTCCCCTTCCCCATCCCCATCCAGTACCCTTCCCATTCCCCATCCACTAAATTCACCACCTTCCCACCCCATTCTCCATCTCCCTCCCCATTATCATCCCCCCTTCTCTTCTTCCCATCCTCATCCTCATCCCCTCCCCCTTCCCCCTTCCCCTTCCCCTTCCCCTTCCCCTTCCCCTTCCCCTTCCCCTCCCCATTATCATTCCTCCTTCTCTTCTTCTTCTTCCCCTTCCCCTTCCCCTTCCCCTCCCCATTATCATTCCTCCTTCTCTTCTTCCCCTTCCCCTTCCCGTCACCCGACTTCGCCCTCTGTGTAGGCCTAAAGATCCCCCGGCGTCCGTCACAGGTAGTTCTTTCCTCCCCTGATGGATTCCGACGCCTGATGGATGACACGATTGCTCTGCGGACGCGACGGGGAACAATGCGGGACGCTGGAGATCCGTGAGTGATTTGGGGGGGAGGGGGGTCTTCCGATTCGGCGGCGGAGAGGGGCCGTAATTGAGGAATAATGAGGGAGGTCTGGTAGGATGGCGAGGGGAAGAGGGGGAAGGATCGAGGGGAATGGTGGGAGGAAGAAGAAACGTGGAGACTGAAGCGGAATGACGCAATAGGAAGTGCATTTCAGTGGAAAGAAGATGTGGTAAATCAGAAAAGGGAAAATACTGATATGGTATGATTTCTTCTACAGTTCGCGACACTCATTAATTCCACAAGGAAAGTGTCACTTACGAACTCGTTGATCGTGTTTTAGGACGAAAAGTATGTCTGATAAGTGACACATCAGAAACAAGGGAATTAATGCCGCTTGCGAATAAACTCACGTGAATGACACAATGATGAGAAACTATTACCAGCTCCCTGACGAGGAGTACCAAGACCCGGAAGACGAATATGACCATCACCACCATACCCATCAGCAACGCCATCGTCACCATCGCCACCGCCGTCACCATCACCACCATCACCACCACCGGCACCGCTATCGGAGTCCCTCGGTAGACTCCTCCATCGCTCGAGGATTCCATGAAGAGTCCTTAAGGAGTGGATCCTCTTCCCTCCCCCCCGTCCCCTTCCTGACGGATCAGGTGAGTCGCCAGAGGACCCCAAGGCACTGTAGGCGTGTGGTCATAGGCGTACCATCGTCGTTAAGACCCCATTTCCATAACATGATTGGTACTCGCGGTGTTGTAGAGATGAAAAAGGGATTGTTTCTTTTTCTAATCTATATCGAACGGAAAAGAGTCATTCCTTAATCGAAAAAGTTTGTATAGTTCTTATCACGATATCTGCTCTATATCGAAATGAAAGAGTCATTCACTAAAACAGCTTGTAAAATTACTATCACGATATCGGCACCGCCAAGCGTTCACACGTTAAACACGCATGCGTAGTAAGCAAGAAAGTGATTAAATCCGTATGAATTTATCCGGTCTTCTTTGCGTTTGTCAGGGATACCGATGTACGTTTTGAGGTCACGCCTCCTAAAAGGGGCAAAGGGCCGAACTTCCGATATAGGTTTTGGCGATAATGATATAGGATATATCGGTACCATGCTATGGGAGAACAGTCATAACGATGATGATGATAATAATAATGATAAAGAAAAGAAAAGAAAAAAAACGAAGAAAAGGTAACGCAGAGATATTTCTTGACTTCCAAAAACGGACGAAAGAAATACGTTTCGCTTTGGGGAAACGACATCTTCCAGATAGGTCAGGAGGACGACAGGGTAAGCCAGCGGTCCGACAGGTGTTGCAAGTCGATGTTTTATTTTTATTTTTTTATCTAAGGAGGGAGGTGGGGGATGGGAGGGAAGGATCTAGAAGGATATCATATGTAAGGTCAGTTCCCTGGACCTGTTCAGTCCGTCGCAGGGACAGGTACAGCCGTCCCAGGTACGGTTTGTTTGTTTCCGTGTGAGTTTTTTTCTCTCTCTCATTCCCATATATGTTTCTATCGGTTTCTGGTCCTTTAATATCCATTTGTTTTCTTTATTCTTTTTTCCTATTACTATCCACCTTTTCCCCCGTGGCAGAAGTTATGTCCAATGTAAAGAGGGAGAAATAGATTGGAACAGGTTATGGACGGGGAATTTCATTGGTAGCTTCCCCTTCTCCCCTCTCTCTCTCTCTCTCTCTCTCTCTCTCTCTCTCTCTCTCTCTCTCTCTCTCTCTCTCTCTCTCTCTCTCTCTCTCTATCTATCTATCTATCTATCTTTCTCTCTCTCTCTCTCTCTCTCTCTCTCTCTCTCTCTCTCTCTCTCTCTCTCTCTCCCTCCCTCCCTCCCTCCCTCCCTCCCTCCCTCCCTCCCTCCCTCTCTCTCCCTCTTTCCCTCCCTCCCTCCCTCCCTCTCCCTTACTCCCTACTTATCCTCCCTCCCTCCCTCCCTCTCTCCCTCCTTATCCTCCCTCCCTCTCCCTTTTTCCTTTCTCCCTTTCTCCCTCCCTATTATCCTCATCTTCACACCTTTCTTTCTACTTTTTTCCCT
The DNA here is from genome assembly GCA_017312705.2 of Penaeus japonicus. Taxonomy (NCBI): domain Eukaryota; kingdom Metazoa; phylum Arthropoda; class Malacostraca; order Decapoda; family Penaeidae; genus Penaeus; species Penaeus japonicus. Next base: position 181,827 of record BOPN01001649.1, read on the forward strand.
TTCTCTCTTGCTCTCTCTTCCCGTCTTTCACTCTTTTCCTTCCCTCCCACCCTCTCACCATCCCAAAAATATAACCCCCTCTCTTATCTCTCCCTTTCCTTAATCTTTTGGCTCTCCCTCATCTTCCACCCTTCCCTCTCCTCTATCTTCCCTTTCCCTCTGCGTCTTCCCCTATCCCCCCCCCCCCACCCCTACCCCATCCCATCCCCCATCTCCTTCAAACCCCATCAACAAATCGTGGAGAGAGAAAGAGAGAGAAAAAAAGAGCCAGTCATGATTCCGAGAGGGTCAGTGAATCCCCGTCATGCAAAATAAGTCCGGGATCACGAATGCCTAACGTGATCGCCATGCTCAGCCGTCGTCGCCGCCTCGTAGCCAAAGTCCGGTCGAATGTTCTAGAAGTTCTTGGCGAGCAAGCTTGAATGGGTGCTTGCTCTTTTGTGAATGTTCTCGAAGGAAGAGCAAATCTTCTTGAGAGAGATGTTGGTAATCTGTCTTGGCGGGAGGGCTAAAGGAAACTCTTTGAAATGTTCTTGGACAGGGGGTAGAAGAGGAATCATTCTCTCTCACTCTATCTATCTCTCTCTATCTATCTATCTATCTATCTATCTCAATCTCATTCTCTCTCTATCTATCTCTATCTCTATCTCAATCTCATTCTCTCTCTGTCTATCTCTATATCAATCTCTCTCTCTCTATCTATCTATCTATCTATCTGTCTCAATATATCTATCTATCTATCTATCTATCTATCTATCTATCTCAATATCTCTCTCTCTCTCTCTCTCTCTCTCTCTCTCTCTCTCTCTCTCTCTCTCTCTCTCTCTCTCTCTCTCTCTCTCTCTCTCTCTCTCAGATAGAAAGAGAAGAAGGGGGCATGAAAGAGTGAAAAATATAACGGAATAGAACACTTATCGTAAGGATTAGAACAAACGAAATGGTTCATATGTTTCAGGACTCAAACGCACATGGGATGACGTGACTTTTTTGTTTTTGTTTGATATTCCAAGTTGCCAACATGTTCACGTTCATTTGTGTCTATATGTAATTATACGTTTCTATGTTTACATGTAATTCTTTTGAGAAAGAGAGAGAGAGAGAGAGAGAGAGAGAGAGAGAGAGAGAGAGAGAGAGAGAGAGAGAGAGAGAGAGAGAGTTTGTACAAATGTGTGTGAGAGTGTGTTTGTGATGAGTGTATGTGTATGTGCACGTTTGTGCGTGCGTGCTTACTTCCACGTCGACCTATGTGTGAGAACCTTTGTGACTGTGGCGTGTGTGCGTTACACTCTGGAATGCCTTGTGTAATCCAACGTTCGATAAGGGCGAGATAAGAAATCCAGTATTTCCTGGTTCGTCTAAATCTTCTTGAATACCTCGATGCTTCTGGTATGTGGATTGGTGTGCAATGTTGCATAGTCTTTGGATTTGTGTCGGGTAATCTTTTTTTTTTTTCCTTTCTTTTTTCTTGTATTACTTTTTGTGATTTATTTAGGGCAGTGGGTTGAATGACGTCATAACTAGCGTATGTGTTTTTTTTCGTGATTATCTTAATTGAAAGTTTATTCTACCAAATTGACGTCATTATTTTTTTTGTGTGTGAGCGGAATTTCGACGCGTCCGCATACCTTCTGGAATGTAGTATTTTTTCAGATTTTTTAAATTATTATTATTCATCGTGAATTTGTAATTTGAATTGCAAGTCGGGCGGCGGAAAAGAAATGCAAAACATAATCTCAGGGTCTTGTTCTTTTTCTTTCTTTTTCTTTTTCCTTGTCGTAATTTCGAAGTCGAGGAATAGAGAAATATAATGGATTTTTGTGAGGGGAGGGCGGGGGGTGGCAAAGCGGAAAGCCTGATGAGAAGGGGAGGGTAAGAGAGAGAGAGAAAAACGAAAGAGGGAGTAAGATACGGAGAGAGAGAGAGAGAGAGAGAGAGAGAGAGAGAGAGAGAGAGAGAGAGAGAGAGAGAGAGAGAGAGAGAGAGAGAGAGAGAGAGAGAGAACGAGAGAGAAAACGAGATGGAGAGAGAAATGAAGGAAACAATATAACTTAAGTGAAAGTTTTAAATGGGGAAACTCTTCCATGTTCCAGTAGGGATATGCATGCAGATGGCAACCTCCTGGAAAAAAGGGGCGTGGTCACATTCCAATCAAGAAAGGGAGTGAGAATTAGCACAAGATCCCCGTCATCTTACTTCATAGCATAAAATTATGATGATAATAGTGTCATAAGCGATTAATGATTGTTCACGGGAAGCGAATTCGCCTCGGGGTCAACAATCAAATATCGTTTGATCGTAATTGTCGGAGAAATTGGGAACGAGGGTGGGCGGAGTCACGGGGTCCGAGAGTGATTGCCCCTCGTCTGAATGAATGAATGAATGAATTGAATGAATGAGTCGATGGATTTGTGAATGAGGGAGTGAGGGTATTGTGTATGGAGGGGTGGGGGCATGTGTGCGTGCGTATGTGTGTGTGTGTGTGTGTGTGTGTGTGTGTGTGTGCCTATAATCGAAACGAATTATGAACTCGATCCAGCTTTGCTTTTTCTTCCTTGTTCCTCCTCATCCACATTTTTTATCCGTTCCTTTCCCTCCTCCCTTTATTATCTACCCGTGTTCCATCTCCCCGCTTTAACAAAGGGCTGCCTTTGCTTCCTACATCATTTTTACCCCCCCCCCTCTCTCTCTCTCTCTCTCTCTCTCTCTCTCTCTCTCTCTCTCTCTCTCTCTCTCTCTCTCTCTCTCTCTCTCTCTATCTATCTATCTCTCTCTTCTTTTGCCTCGTCCCTTTGGTATTCGAAATACTGCCTGTTCTTCAAGCATTTTTATATATACTTCGAGCCATATTCCCAATATGAATTTTCTCTTTTATATTCACTCTCTTTATCATCGTTCTCTCTTCTGCATCATTTATCGTCGGTCTCTTTCACTTTGCGCAGATCGTTCTTCTATTTTATTTTTCTTATGTCTTGCCTTTTGTCTTCTTTATCGCTGGTGTATTTTAATCCTTTTTATTACTCTATTCTTCTTCCCTTTATATTCCTGTGCTTTTATTCGTGTTGTCGGGGAAGGGGTGGGAGATGGGGGTAGGGGGTAGGGGGTGTACTCGTGGGTGAAATGAGAGGGTTTTATTCTAATGTGATTTTTATGATTATTGTTGGTTTCAGTTCGGTC
>BOPN01001649.1:195000-202500 GCA_017312705.2 Penaeus japonicus
GAAAACGGGAAAGGGATACGAAAAAAGGTGTGGACTTAAGGTCAACGGATGAAGTGACCTTTGTCTGACCTTTTGATAAATATTAATTTCTCATGTTGCCCGGGTCACGTGTTACTTTCTTGTATTTCCTTGTAGATAGTTTTTTTTAATCTATTTTCCTACGCTCATACTTATTATTGAAGGTGCGCGTGTGCTTGATAGCAAAACAATCAGTATCATTTTTATCAGTAACATTAATTTCAATAAAAAAAAAAAAATAGTATCGAAGTAACTGAGTATTTGTTCGTGTTTGTAAAAATCTTTAACGGAGTTGAGTTCCGCCGAATCTTTCGCTCGTCTGGGGAGTAATTCCGGCACGGCGCCCGGGAGCCGCGGGGAAATTGGTTCTTAGGTCAATTAACTTCTGTAATTTTGCTGTTAATTAGGGACGGTGCTTCACGGTGGCAAATGGAAAGGAAATATGAATTCTAGCCATTGACAAAATCAATATATTTTGTTTCTCTCTCTTCGTCCTCTTTCTCTCTCCCTCTCTCTCTCTCTCTCTCTCTCTCTCTCTCTCTCGTTTTCCTCTGTTTATTAATTATCTACTCCATCCATCCACCTACTTTTATCCTATTTGTATTCCCCCTCCCTCTCTCTCTCCTTCCCTCCTTTTCTCTTTCATACACACACACACACACACCTCTCTCTCTCTCTCTCTCTCTCTCTCTCTCTCTCTCTCTCTCTCTCTCTCTCTCTCTCTCTCTCTCTCTCTCTCTCTCTCTCTCTTATATATATATATATATATATGTGTGTGTGTGTGTGTGTGTGTGTGTGTGTGTGTGTGTGTGTGTGTGTGTGTGTGTGTGTATATGTGTGTGTACACACACACACACACACACATATATATATATTCTCTCTCTCTCTTGAACATCTGACTGGAATCATGTACTCAGTCGACAAGAAAGAAAAATGATTTTATCCTTCCCTCTTGGTCTCTATCTCTTATCTTTGCTTCCGTTGTCACCCATGCTTTGACTACCCGACTCTTACATCAGAGCCATGCCGGCGGAACATACCTCTGATACTAACCGGACCCCCCCCCCTTGCAGAGACGCCGTTGTCCCTGGCTGCGAGAATCAAGAAGCCGGCCAAGATGGTGATGAGCATCGTGAACGGCGGGGCGCTCCTCGACTACCGCACCAAAGACGGGGTGACGGCCATGCACAGGGCGGTACAGGCCAACAACTTCGAGGCCGTCAAGACGCTGCTGGGTACGTCTTTAGGAACGCGTTTCTTTGTTTTTGCTTTTGTTTGTCTTATTTATGCTGGGAGATATAAGATGAAGATGGAATGTATTTTGAGATCAAGATGTGTGGATTGGATGTATGAATGGCGTGAGGCGGCGATGATGCAACCCGCTCACCCCTCCTTGACCTTTATTGCAGACTTGGGTGCATCTCCCAATTACCGTGACTCGCGTGGCCTGACCCCACTCTACTACTCTGTAACACACAACACGGATCCGCTGCTGTGCGAGGCTCTGCTGCACGACTACGCTGTGATTGGGGCCTGTGACAACCAGGGATGGCAGGAGACCCATCAGGTAAAGGCGCTGCGGACGGGAGCAAGGGCTTCTGTAATGAGGTTTGGGGTTGGCAGGCTGAGCGAACTTTGATTGTGAGTCTAGAGAGAGAGGGAGGCCCGGAGACGGCGAGGAGAGCTGGGAAGCAAGGTGGCTAATTTCAGCAGGGTAATTGCAGTGTGTTTGGGCCAAATAAGCGGATCGGTTACGTGATTTCCGTCCACACTTTTGTCTGGCATTCTTTCAACCTTTTAGTGGAGAATGCATTGTGACGGTGGCTTAATTTTTTCATTACTTACAATAGAGAAGGATTAGAGTGATAGAGATTTTGTTTTATCTAACATGGATTAACCTGTCAAAGTGATAAGATGTTGATAAGCAGATGCAAATAATAACACTCTTAACTATTCGTCTGAGATAAGAAAAGGAAACTTTTATGCAATTTGTCAATATACCTTTTTTTGTTTATAATGAAAAATAGGAATGGATTTTAGGACTTTTTTATTAACTGTATTGAAAAAGATTCATTACGATAACTGATTTTGAAAAATATTAATGACGGGATAATTGATGTCAACCCATAATGCCATTCCTTCCCCAGGCTTGTCGCAACAAGTTGGTACAACACCTTGAACACCTGCTCTTCTATGGTGCTGACATGAATGCTCAGAATGCTTCTGGTAACACTCCTCTGCATGTGTGTGCTGTCAACAATCTGGAGGATTGTGCGCGAGTCCTGCTCTTTCGAGGCTGTGACAAAAATGCCCTCAATTATGCCAATCAAACACCATACCAGGCAAGTGGAATAGGGTGTTTTCTCTAGCTATGCTGCAGTAATTATTGTATAAAGGATGGAATATGTACACATGTATTTGATATAGTGTTTAAAGGTCATGAAATTCTCATGTCATGATATTTGATTTCTAGTTTGTGAAGTGTTTTATGAGTGACATTTTCAAACACAGTTCCTAATTCAACAAGATAAATAAATATGTTTATTTGTCTCATCCAGGTTGCAGTCATTGCTGGCAATATGGAACTTGGTGATGTGATAAAGAACCATAGCATAGAGGATGTTGGTAAGTGCATATTTCTCATTTGCACTGGCATTATATGTGTTGTTTTACTGTGGTTTCAAGACATTATGAATCATATTACAATTTTCTAAAAATTACAGGACGTAAAACACATTTAATTAAACTTATCATTTTCATATCTGAAAAACAATAATCTTGTGTCCCGCTGCAGTTCCATTCAAGGAGCCTCCAAAATACAACCCCAACCGTCGCATCTCCGGAGCTCCTCTTTCCCGCACTCACTCTGACCCGAGATTAGAAGTATGTGCTGTGACGAAGCCCCCCTCGCCGTCCCCCTCCAGTAGATCCATCCCACCCTTCAGTTCTGCCTCCTCCCTGAGTGAGACATCGACAGGCAGTAGTTCTACATGTACACATCCGAGCGAGATGGATTCTGAAGAGTGTGCCAGTGCTTTAGGATCTGCCAGCCTCAATGCTGGTAAGTGGGGTTAGTTGACTTTACTTTTTAATATGAGTTTTGTTTGCTAAGAATTTGAAAAGAATGCTGCTGGTGAATTGAGAATATTGTTGGCCATTTCTGAAAAAAATCAAAAGCCTACACATTCTCAGATATATTAATTTATAATCTTCTCCTATTACAGCAGGCATGGATTGCTGTGATATGGTGAGTGACAGCTCTGGTGTCTGCACTTCCAACAGTGGAAGTGCAGAAAGTTATGATGCAACACCTACTGACATCACTCACTTTGATGTAGGCATGCTGGTGGTATGTCTACATCAGTATACCCCACACAAACAGGGACACCTAGACATCAACGCAGGCGATATTTTGGAAGGTGAGGGCAATATGATACATAAGTGATATATGACTGCATGAAAATTGATTTAGAGGTTATAGACCCATATTTCAGGTATTTCACAAGCTTTCATTCCTCCTCCTAGTAACTGGTAGCACTGATGACGGCATGTTGGAGGGTGTTATCCGAGGGGTCACAGGCGTCTTCCCACCCCAGTGCGTGCAAGAAGTGCGTCTGCGTAACCCACAGGCTGTAAGGGAGTCCTTGATTGCACCACAAGTAGCAAGAGTTCAAGGAAGACGTGAAATGTTGGTCCACCAGCACTATGGGACAGCACCAAGACTCAGGAAGCCAGTGGTCAATCAGTAAGTTATTGGCGTCTCTTCTTAAAAATCTGTATTCAAGATAGATTTGAGGTTCATTTTATTTATTTATTTGGATTTTTGAAGGATGTATGCCAACATTTTGGATTCACTTTATGTATAAATATGGGTATTATAGTGGATGTGTGCCCAGATTTTGGATTCACTTCTTTTTTTAAGGTTTTAATGGATGAATTCCAAGTCTTGATAAAGTGACAGCAAAAAGAATTTTTGCAATTTTTATATATTCAGTTGTGTCAAGAAAGCTATTTTTTAAGCAGTTTATGTTTAAGGCTTAAGTAGTATTCATTGAGGATTTTAAAAAATCTTGTATATGTATAGTTTTAATAATATTTCCTCTAATACTAAATTACAGAGCCAGTGAGCCACGCACAGTTGTTCTTCATAGAGGCAAGAAGGGCTTTGGGTTTGTGTTACGAGGAGCAAAGGCAACATCGCCTCTTATGGAGCGGCCCAATGAACGTGGACCAGCACTCCAGTACTTGGACGACGTGGATCCTGGAGGGGTGGCAGACTTAGCAGGCCTTANTCTTAGAATCCAACATGAACTGTACAAATCATTTAGGCATAGTTCCTATGCCTATTCATGTGTATACAATGTATATAGTATGAATAAACATATCAAAATCAAATCAAAATCTCTCTCTCTCTCTCTCTCTCTCTCTCTCTCTCTCTCTCTCTCTCTCTCTCTCTCTCTCTCCCCTCCCTCCCTTTCTCTCCCTCTCTCCCTCTCCCTCTTTCCCTCCCTCCCTATTATCCTCATCTTCACACCTTTGTTTCTACTTTTTTCCCTTTCTCTCTTGCTCTCTCTTCCCGTCTTTCACTCTTTTCCTTCCCTCCCACCCTCTCACCATCCCAAAAATATAACCCCCTATCTTATCTCTCCCTTTCCTTAATCTTTTGGCTCTCCCTCATCTTCCACCCTTCCCTCTCCTCTATCCTCCCATTCCCTCTGCGTCTTCCCCTATCCCCCCACCCCACCCCTACCCCATCCCATCCCCCATCTCCTTCAAACCCCATCAACAAATCGTGGAGAGAGAAAGAGAGAGAAAAAAAGAGCCAGTCATGATTCCGAGAGGGTCAGTGAATCCCCGTCATGCAAAATAAGTCCGGGATCACGAATGCCTAACGTGATCGCCATGCTCAGCCGTCGTCGCCGCCTCGTAGCCAAAGTCCGGTCGAATGTTCTAGAAGTTCTTGGCGAGCAAGCTTGAATGGGTGCTTGCTCTTTTGTGAATGTTCTCGAAGGAAGAGCAAATCTTCTTGAGAGAGATGTTGGTAATCTGTCTTGGCGGGAGGGCTAAAGGAAACTCTTTGAAATGTTCTTGGACAGGGGGTAGAAGAGGAATCATTCTCTCTCACTCTATCTATCTCTCTCTCTCTATCTATCTATCTATCTATCTCAATCTCATTCTCTCTCTATCTATCTCTATCTCTATCTCAATCTCATTCTCTCTCTGTCTATCTCTATCTATCTATCTCTATATCAATCTCTCTATCTATCTCTCTATCTATCTATCTATCTGTCTATCTATCTATCTGTCTCAATCTCTCTCTATATATCTGTCTATCTATCTATCTATCTATCTATCTATCTATCTATCTATCTATCTATCTCAATCTCTCTCTCTCTCTCTCTCTCTCTCTCTCTCTCTCTCTCTCTCTCTCTCTCTCTCTCTCTCTCTCTCTCTCTCTCTCTCTCTCAAAAAAGTGAAAAACAACGGAATAGAACACTTATCGTAAGGATTAGAACAAACGAAATGGTTCATATGTTTCAGGACTCAAACGCACATGGGATGACGCTGGCTTTTTTGTTTTTTGTTTGATATTCCAAGTTGCCAACATGTTCACGTTCATTTGTGTCTATATGTAATTATACGTTTCTATGTTTATGTAGTTCTTTGAGAGAGAAGAGAGAGAGAGAGAAGAGAGAGAAGAGAGAGAGATAACAAATGTGTGTGAGAGTGTGTTTGATTGAGTGAGTGTATGTGTATGTGCACGTTTGTGCGTGCGTGCTGCTTAAATCGACCTATGTGTGAGAACAACGCTGACTTCTGTGTGCAGTACACTCTGGAATGCCTTGTGTAATCCAACGTTCGATAAGGGCGAGATAAGAAATCCAGTATTTCCTGGTTCGTCTAAATCTTCTTGAATACCTCGATGCTCCTGGTATGTGGATTGGTGTGCAATGTTGCATAGTCTTTGGATTTGTGTCGGATATTTTTTTTTTTCCTTTCTTTTTTCTTGTGTTATTTTTTTTTATTTATTTAGGGCAGTGGGTTGAATGACGTCATAACAAGCGTATGTGTTTTTTTTCGTGATTATCTTAATTGAAAGTTTATTCTACCAAATTGACGTCATTATTTTTTTTGTGTGTGAGCGGAATTTGACGCGTCACACCTTCTGGAATGTAGTATTTTTTCAGATTTTTTAAATTATTATTATTCATCGTGAATTTGTAATTTGGTGCCGATCGACGGCGGAAAAGAAATGCAAAACATAATCTCAGGGTCTTGTTCTTTTTCTTTCTTTTTCTTTTTCCTTGTCGTAATTTCGAAGTCGAGGAATAGAGAAATATAATGGATTTTTGTGAGGGGAGGGCGGGGGGTGGCAAAGCGGAAAGCCTGATGAGAAGGGGAGGAATTAAGAGAAAAACGAAAGAGGGAGTAAGATACGGAGAGAGAGAGAGAGAGAGAGAGAGAGAGAGAGAGAGAGAGAGAGAGAGAACGAGAACGAGAACGAGAGAGAGAACGAGAACGAGAACGAGAGAGAAAACGAGAGAGAAAACGAGAGAGAAAACGAGATGGAGAGAGAAATGAAGGAAACAATATAACTAAAGTGAAAGTTTTAAATGGGGAAACTTCCATGTTTCAGCAGGGATATGCATGCAGATGGCAACCTCCTGGAAAAAAAAGGGGCGTGGTCACATTCCAATCAAGAAAGGGAGTGAGAATTAGCACAAGATCCCCGTCATCTTACTTCATAGCATAAAATTATGATGATAATAGTGTCATAAGCGATTAATGATTGTTCACGGGAAGCGAATTCGCCTCGGGGTCAACAATCAAATATCGTTTGATCGTAATTGTTGGAGAAATTGGGAACGAGGGTGGGCGGAGTCACGGGGTCCGAGAGTGATTGCCCCTCGTCTGAATGAATGAATGAATGAATTGAATGAATGAGTCGATGGATTTGTGAATGAGGGAATGAGGGTATTGTGTATGGAGGGGTGGGGGCATGTGTGCGTGCGTATGTGTGTGTGTGTGTGTGTGTGTGTGTGTGTGCCTATAATCGAAACGAATTATGAACTCGATCCAGCTTTGCTTTTTCTTCCTTGTTCCTCCTCATCCACCTTTTCTATCCGTTCCTTTCCCTCCTCCCTTTATTATCTACCCGTGTTCCATCTCCCCGCTTTAACAAAGGGCTGCCTTTGCTTCCTACATCATTCCCCCCCCCCCTCTCTCTCTCTCTCTCTCTCTCTCTCTCTCTCTCTCTCTCTCTCTCTCTCTCTCTCTCTCTCTCTCTCTCTCTCTCTCTCTCTCTCTCTCTTCTTTTGCCTCGTCCCCTTGGTATTCGAAATACTGCCTGTTCTTCAAGCATTTTTATATATACTTCGAACCTTATTCCCAATATGAATTTTCTCTTTTATATTCACTCTCTTTATCATCGTTCTCTCTTCTGCATCATTTATCGTCGGTCTCTTTCACTTTGCGCAGATC
>BOPN01001649.1:212500-217500 GCA_017312705.2 Penaeus japonicus
AGGAAGAAGTATAATCCCATAGAACTAACGGACCTGGCATTAAAAAAAAGCTTCGAGAATATAATAACAGGAATAAACGGGAGCAAATGAACGGCGCTAAACGGAGATGAAAACGGGAAAGGGATACGAAAAAAGGTGTGGACTTAAGGTCAACGGATGAAGTGACCTTTGTCTGACCTTTTGATAAATATTAATTTCTCATGTTGCCCGGGTCACGTGTTACTTTCTTGTATTTCCTTGTAGATAGTTTTTTTTAATCTATTTTCCTACGCTCATACTTATTATTGAAGGTGCGCGTGTGCTTGATAGCAAAACAATCAGTATCATTTTTATCAGTAACATTAATTTCAATAAAAAAAAAAAAATAGTATCGAAGTAACTGAGTATTTGTTCGTGTTTGTAAAAATCTTTAACGGAGTTGAGTTCCGCCGAATCTTTCGCTCGTCTGGGGAGTAATTCCGGCACGGCGCCCGGGAGCCGCGGGGAAATTGGTTCTTAGGTCAATTAACTTCTGTAATTTTGCTGTTAATTAGGGACGGTGCTTCACGGTGGCAAATGGAAAGGAAATATGAATTCTAGCCATTGACAAAATCAATATATTTTGTTTCTCTCTCTTCGTCCTCTTTCTCTCTCCCTCTCTCTCTCTCTCTCTCTCTCTCTCTCTCTCTCGTTTTCCTCTGTTTATTAATTATCTACTCCATCCATCCACCTACTTTTATCCTATTTGTATTCCCCCTCCCTCTCTCTCTCCTTCCCTCCTTTTCTCTTTCATACACACACACACACACACCTCTCTCTCTCTCTCTCTCTCTCTCTCTCTCTCTCTCTCTCTCTCTCTCTCTCTCTCTCTCTCTCTCTCTCTCTCTCTCTCTCTCTTATATATATATATATATATATGTGTGTGTGTGTGTGTGTGTGTGTGTGTGTGTGTGTGTGTGTGTGTGTGTGTGTGTGTGTATATGTGTGTGTACACACACACACACACACACATATATATATATTCTCTCTCTCTCTTGAACATCTGACTGGAATCATGTACTCAGTCGACAAGAAAGAAAAATGATTTTATCCTTCCCTCTTGGTCTCTATCTCTTATCTTTGCTTCCGTTGTCACCCATGCTTTGACTACCCGACTCTTACATCAGAGCCATGCCGGCGGAACATACCTCTGATACTAACCGGACCCCCCCCCCTTGCAGAGACGCCGTTGTCCCTGGCTGCGAGAATCAAGAAGCCGGCCAAGATGGTGATGAGCATCGTGAACGGCGGGGCGCTCCTCGACTACCGCACCAAAGACGGGGTGACGGCCATGCACAGGGCGGTACAGGCCAACAACTTCGAGGCCGTCAAGACGCTGCTGGGTACGTCTTTAGGAACGCGTTTCTTTGTTTTTGCTTTTGTTTGTCTTATTTATGCTGGGAGATATAAGATGAAGATGGAATGTATTTTGAGATCAAGATGTGTGGATTGGATGTATGAATGGCGTGAGGCGGCGATGATGCAACCCGCTCACCCCTCCTTGACCTTTATTGCAGACTTGGGTGCATCTCCCAATTACCGTGACTCGCGTGGCCTGACCCCACTCTACTACTCTGTAACACACAACACGGATCCGCTGCTGTGCGAGGCTCTGCTGCACGACTACGCTGTGATTGGGGCCTGTGACAACCAGGGATGGCAGGAGACCCATCAGGTAAAGGCGCTGCGGACGGGAGCAAGGGCTTCTGTAATGAGGTTTGGGGTTGGCAGGCTGAGCGAACTTTGATTGTGAGTCTAGAGAGAGAGGGAGGCCCGGAGACGGCGAGGAGAGCTGGGAAGCAAGGTGGCTAATTTCAGCAGGGTAATTGCAGTGTGTTTGGGCCAAATAAGCGGATCGGTTACGTGATTTCCGTCCACACTTTTGTCTGGCATTCTTTCAACCTTTTAGTGGAGAATGCATTGTGACGGTGGCTTAATTTTTTCATTACTTACAATAGAGAAGGATTAGAGTGATAGAGATTTTGTTTTATCTAACATGGATTAACCTGTCAAAGTGATAAGATGTTGATAAGCAGATGCAAATAATAACACTCTTAACTATTCGTCTGAGATAAGAAAAGGAAACTTTTATGCAATTTGTCAATATACCTTTTTTTGTTTATAATGAAAAATAGGAATGGATTTTAGGACTTTTTTATTAACTGTATTGAAAAAGATTCATTACGATAACTGATTTTGAAAAATATTAATGACGGGATAATTGATGTCAACCCATAATGCCATTCCTTCCCCAGGCTTGTCGCAACAAGTTGGTACAACACCTTGAACACCTGCTCTTCTATGGTGCTGACATGAATGCTCAGAATGCTTCTGGTAACACTCCTCTGCATGTGTGTGCTGTCAACAATCTGGAGGATTGTGCGCGAGTCCTGCTCTTTCGAGGCTGTGACAAAAATGCCCTCAATTATGCCAATCAAACACCATACCAGGCAAGTGGAATAGGGTGTTTTCTCTAGCTATGCTGCAGTAATTATTGTATAAAGGATGGAATATGTACACATGTATTTGATATAGTGTTTAAAGGTCATGAAATTCTCATGTCATGATATTTGATTTCTAGTTTGTGAAGTGTTTTATGAGTGACATTTTCAAACACAGTTCCTAATTCAACAAGATAAATAAATATGTTTATTTGTCTCATCCAGGTTGCAGTCATTGCTGGCAATATGGAACTTGGTGATGTGATAAAGAACCATAGCATAGAGGATGTTGGTAAGTGCATATTTCTCATTTGCACTGGCATTATATGTGTTGTTTTACTGTGGTTTCAAGACATTATGAATCATATTACAATTTTCTAAAAATTACAGGACGTAAAACACATTTAATTAAACTTATCATTTTCATATCTGAAAAACAATAATCTTGTGTCCCGCTGCAGTTCCATTCAAGGAGCCTCCAAAATACAACCCCAACCGTCGCATCTCCGGAGCTCCTCTTTCCCGCACTCACTCTGACCCGAGATTAGAAGTATGTGCTGTGACGAAGCCCCCCTCGCCGTCCCCCTCCAGTAGATCCATCCCACCCTTCAGTTCTGCCTCCTCCCTGAGTGAGACATCGACAGGCAGTAGTTCTACATGTACACATCCGAGCGAGATGGATTCTGAAGAGTGTGCCAGTGCTTTAGGATCTGCCAGCCTCAATGCTGGTAAGTGGGGTTAGTTGACTTTACTTTTTAATATGAGTTTTGTTTGCTAAGAATTTGAAAAGAATGCTGCTGGTGAATTGAGAATATTGTTGGCCATTTCTGAAAAAAATCAAAAGCCTACACATTCTCAGATATATTAATTTATAATCTTCTCCTATTACAGCAGGCATGGATTGCTGTGATATGGTGAGTGACAGCTCTGGTGTCTGCACTTCCAACAGTGGAAGTGCAGAAAGTTATGATGCAACACCTACTGACATCACTCACTTTGATGTAGGCATGCTGGTGGTATGTCTACATCAGTATACCCCACACAAACAGGGACACCTAGACATCAACGCAGGCGATATTTTGGAAGGTGAGGGCAATACGGTTCATAAATGATGTATGACTGTGTGAAAATTGGTTTCAAGGTTATAGACGCATAGTTCAGGTATTTCACAAGCTCTCATTCCTCCTCCTAGTAACTGGTAGCACTGATGACGGCATGTTGGAGGGTGTTATCCGAGGGGTCACAGGCGTCTTCCCACCCCAGTGCGTGCAAGAAGTGCGTCTGCGTAACCCACAGGCTGTAAGGGAGTCCTTGATTGCACCACAAGTAGCAAGAGTTCAAGGAAGACGTGAAATGTTGGTCCACCAGCACTATGGGACAGCACCAAGACTCAGGAAGCCAGTGGTCAATCAGTAAGTTATTGGCATCTCTTCTTAATCTGTATTCAAGATAGATTTGAGGTTCATTTTATTTATTTAGTTGGGTTTTTGAAGGATGTATGCCAAGATTTTGGATTCACACTATGTATAAATGTGGGTTTTATAGTGGATGTGTGGCCAGATTTTGGATTCACTTCTTTTTTTAAGGTTTTAATGGATGAATTCCAAGTCATGATAAAGTGACAGCAACAAAGAATTTTTTGCAATTTTTATATATTCAGTTGTGTCAAGAAAGCTATTTTTTAAGCAGTTTATGTTTAAGGCTTAAGTAGTATTTATTGTGAGGATTTTTAAAAATCTTGTATATGTATAGTTTTAGTAATATTTCCTCTAATACTAAATTACAGAGCCAGTGAGCCACGCACAGTTGTTCTTCATAGAGGCAAGAAGGGCTTTGGGTTTGTGTTACGAGGAGCAAAGGCAACATCGCCTCTTATGGAGCGGCCCAATGAACGTGGACCAGCACTCCAGTACTTGGACGACGTGGATCCTGGAGGGGTGGCAGACTTAGCAGGCCTTAAAAAGGGTGACTATTTACTCAGGGTAAGTAGGATTGTATTTTGTTTCCACCTATACACTCAACTTTCTGTCCTCTTTTTTTTCCCCCTCTTTTTAAGGTAAAACTGAATATTATACCAAATTTGAGACCAAATGTATACAAATTTATCAAAGTTCAATTTTATTTAATGATGCTAATACTTTAAATGTGTATGACAGATAAATGGAGAAGATGTGTCCCAGGCATCACATGAGCACGTCGTCAATCTCATCCGGAAATCTGGAGACTTGGTTCAGATGATGGTTGTGACTCCAGCACCTGTCACTTTCACTCCTCACAAACCGCCAATAGGCAACCTGGGAACTATCAGACGTGGGTGCCAGACACTCCCTCGAAAGCTCCCTGCAGGTAGATGCATGATACCTCTTTCTGTTCTCCAGTCTCCAGCTCAGACTATGTTGGAATTTCTCTCAGGGTGCTGGGACCTGTGGCTGTTACATCCCACTGTGGTGACTGTGTTCTGTGGGCACTTGACCTGACTCATAGTACCAATACAGATAAGAGAGTTATCCATGAGCACTATTGCCATAAGCATACTTTAGC
>BOPN01001649.1:227500-235000 GCA_017312705.2 Penaeus japonicus
ATGTTGATACAGGAGAGACAGAGTATGAGAGGAGCATTGAAGAGTCATTGCAATTGATCCGTATGCACATGGACTCCCTTAATGAAGTTAATACTCTGGCAGGTGTTCCTACTAGAGAGCAACCGGGTGGTGGTGAGATGGTGCTGGCACCTCCACCAGAGTTTTGCGATATGTCCATGGCCGGTGCCCAGGCCAGGAAAAACAACAAAACCGTCATCCATATTGGTGAAGACGAATTTGATCAGGCTGGAAGAAGGGGCCCGAATGTCCACGAAGAGGAGGAGGAATTACTACCAAGATTCAGACACAAGACACTTACAGAGTGGACAACACGTGATACAACTGAGTGGTTAGAAAGTATATTTATGCCCGAGTACAAAGACTCTTTTGAGGAGCAGGATATTGATGGCAAGAAACTCATGGATATAAACAATGAATCACTAATTAATTTAGGTGTGAGAAGGGTTGGGCATCGAGTTAACATGGAAAAATCCCTAAAAAGGTATAAGCCCACAGAAAGAATCGATCTTTGAGTCATACGCCTTCTTATATAATATCTATTTTGGTAGAAAATGTATTGAGCCAGTAGATGAATACTAAAAGTATATGGGTGTTACTAAAGATGTGTAAAATCATGATGGGTATGAGAATGAAGCATTGTCTTGTAGCTTTTTTCTCTTTACTATTGTATTATGGTATGTGTACATGAGATGCTGCTTCCATTTACGAGAATGAAATCTTGCCTATCAGAAGCTGCAGTGTTTCAGAGACAGTAAGACTCTACAGGAAACTTTCATCTCAGATGGAAAGTGACTCTGCAAAAGTGTGTATTCAGGCTACCATTTTTCATAAATCTCTCGCTCATTATTCCAAGTTCTTGCAAGTGTTTAAAAGACACTTTAACTTGTAGTCTTTTCACTTATGACGTCCATCCTGTAAACAAATATTGTGGTAGTAGCCCTTATAATCATATTGGCTTCTTTGTCTTGCTGGAGTGTTGTTGATGGAGATTTTAAAAACCATTGAAGACGCTTCATATAATTATTTCCTGTTTTTGTTCTTCTGTTAAATGTTTAATATGTTTTTTTGTTTTTTTTAATGAAATCAGAAATATTATAGTTTAAATACATATTGCAGGATAATGAATTAAGACTTCATATATATACTAATGACTGATCACAAAACATAAGGTTTTGAAAGTTACTTTGTCCATTAGTACTTTATATTAGAACTGAAACTTAAATCTCTGTGAGATATTGACACTAAGTTGATGCTGATCTTCTTGAATGTTGCTTTGATTCATATATTCATTAACCACATACTTAGCTCATAAAGGAGATTTTCCCCACAACAATATCCCACACCAGTCCTAATAATTAATTGCGTGAGGGATGGCTGGGGCACCTTTGGAAATAGGTCCTTGTACTCATTCATTAGGACACACAATATTCCTGCATGCTAGATAGTCACCAATATTCATTCTGTGTTGTCATTGCAGACTTTTTATACCTGTAGCATTTTATATATAGCAAAACTATTATGTACCAGGCTATTATATATAACTTCTGCTGGAGAAAGAAAAACTAAGAGGAAATTCATAGTATTTCTTTTTGAGTGTAAACTTGGTGAGTATGAATGTATTTGTACAAAGAAAGCTGTTAATAGTGTAAATATGGCAATCGTATTGTTTAGTTTCATTTGACACTATAATGCATAAATGTATATATGGTTCTCTTTTCGCTAGTTTAATAATGTCCATTCTGTTTCTGCCAACCATTGTGTGTGTGCCAAATGCTTCAATGCCTGAAGTAAATTGTGAGATGAATTTAGAAAAGTCTTGTGTGTGTGCAGAAATTAATCTTTTGCCAGCTAGTTGAAAATAGTGATTCCACTGATTGGAATGCAAGTGACCAGCAAGACACTTCGATTTTTTCAGTTCTTGTAGACCAAGTTTGTTGGCAATTAAGTGGCCCTTAAAAATAGTTTCTAAATTTTGGCTATATATTAATACAGTTGTGAAATGATCAATGTAGATGTGATGAAAATGCATGAAATATATTGAGTAAATAAAAAAAATAATGAAATCTGGTCAGCTTCCCCAGATGAATGGTATAGGGCCATTTACTCACATATTTTGTAATGTTTTGTGTATTTCTAGAATCTTAATAAGTTCATCATTGTTTTGGACAGGAACATGGTTTACATGTGAATCCAATAATTGAGATTATATGTCTAGAAAATCTTGATGGATGCTTACAATAAGACCCAGATGATGGATAGTATCAAGCCCAGTTGAAGGTCTGATACCTTGAGTAACTGCGCAGTGTTGCCAGTTGCAGTCTCCATTGAGCTAATGACTATTTGAAAGTAAATTTTGGCATTTAGGACTATCAGCATTTTTCATAAAGCCTCCATGCTCTGTGTTATTTTATGAAATTCATGCTCCATATATACATAACATATATATATAAATATATATATATGTATATAATCCTCATATATATATAATGGTGCTTTTGGTCCTCAATGTGTCAGAGCTGGATCATATTTTGCTATCAGTTGTTTAAGGAGTTGATTGGTGCTTTCAGAATTTAGAGAAAGAGGAAAAGAAAAAAAACGTTAATGTCTTGAAAAATCCACATTGAGATTTTGTTCAGGAATCACACACAAATTTGACCAACGAATTTTCATGGAGAAGATAAGGCTCACAGATTAAACCTACTAGGGAAAAAAAATGACAACCACCAGGAAAATGCTTGAAATGGGATAAATCCGATCACATTATTTCTTGAGAGATCCAATAATACTGTCCTAACGTCACCATCTAGTCTTATCCGTTGTAGGAAGTTCACAGTTTCTATACGGATTTTTCCTAAACACAAAATTGTTTACAAATTTTAATTATTTATCCAGAGATATGTATGTGCATCTGTGCTCAATAAAGTTTAATACTTTTAAATTGAAGATTTTTTATTTTTATTCTGTATTTTAGTTCTAAGTTTTAATTAACAGGAGATTCATGATACAGACAGTGATAACAGACAGAATTATTACTGTCCTTAGAAACAAAAGTGTCTGTATTCTGAAATTATGCATGTGAAGTAACAAGCTTTTACTGTAACATACAGTAAAGAGAATGATGGGCCATATTAAGGAATCTAGTATGACAGAGGAAATTATAAACTATTTCTTTTTAGTTTCCAGCTTCTTTTGAAAAAAAATGTATTTTGAGGTTGCCAAGTCAAAATTAGATATCAAATTCATGACAAGGAAAACTGTTTCAGTTATAGATGTCAGTGTTTCCCAAGAATTATAAAGGTATGAATGAGAGAGCATAATTTCACAAGTCAACCCAAGATTACAGACATGTCAACATTACAATCTTCAAAAAGATATAAACTTTTCAGGAGAAGATTGTAAAATTAATCTTACCTTGTTTAATTCCTCATTCTCATTCATATTTTCCTCAACAATAGTTACATTAAGCTCTGTTCAAAATATTAATTTTATATATATCTTGTTCATGGGAAACTTCCATTATCTAGACTACATTCTATTCCAAATTATATAACTAAATTCTCACTGACACAACCATGACTAAGACAATCAATACAGGAATGGCTTTGAGGCATTAAAATGACTATGTTTGGTAATTAAAGTGTCACTGACCAATTACAATTGTTTAATTTGTATTTTGTGTATATACATATATATATATATATAAATCTACCTAGCTAAACTATTAAACAATTAAAAGCTTTTAAAAACTCAGCTTTTTGATCCTACAGTTCAAAATCTTTTCATAGAAATGACCTCTTCAGGAGTACAGTTCTTTCTGGCTTACTCCATTTTCATTTTGTAAACCCATGGTGTGTGGTGGTTTCTTGGAAGTCAAAGCTACAGACCTATGCAAATGATGCTACCCACTTGGCATCTGCCCATCTTTGAATATGAGATATCTGGTTGTTGATCTTTGAATTGCGATCTGGCCATGGCAAACATGATGCAAGTCTTTGGCTTCGGGTTTGGAAATTGAGTGAAAAGTAATGAACCTCACGGAAAAAGAGAGAGCTCTGGATTCCCATTCTGTTGCTAATGGTCTTGTATGAAGGCACGCCAGAATTTAAAGACATTAATCATTTGGATCCCTTGATCCTTATCTTTTCATGCACTATTATGTATCTTTCCGAGCAAGTCTGGGTGCATGTTATTTGTACAAGATTACTTAATCTAAAATGAAAGTCTTTTAATAAAAGGGATCAATAGATTTTGATTAATCAAATGAATTTTGATTTAGCATCTGTAGTAGATTTTCATCCGTAAGTGTTCAATGAAAAAAGTGAATTTCTTATTCCAGAATTTGAGACTGACCTGTGACACTAAGGGCTTGTAATCATAAATGCATCAGTTATCTAAGTTACCCCTTTCATTCCAAATTGCCTGATTTATTCCACCTGTATTCATCAACAAGAATGCAGTTCATTTTAACAGTATTGCATTTTCTTTGTAAGCTTAGTTATCAAGAAGATTTATTCTAGTAATCTTTCAAACTGTAGAATGATCATACTAGCCATATCGTGTAAGGGATGGAATGAATGAGTCACACATGCAAAACCCATTACTCATCCAGTCCATTATAACATTTTTGCTTTCCCAGCCAGGTTTTACTATATACATAATAATGGTAATGAAAATTATAATAATGATAATAATAACAATAATAATGATGATAATAATAATAATAATAATAATAATAATAATGATAATTAATAACAATGATGAAAAATAATAATCATCATATGTGACTAATACTTAGGATAATGAGTTTTACATTCTGCATTAAGTTTGTATACTTTTATTAAATGGAAAAGGGCAAACAAGGGAAAATGCCATCGTTGAATGTCTGAAATGCTGTGAAGGAACAGAATGCATCATATTGGTACTATACGAAGGTAATAAATAAGATTCATGTATGTTTATAAAAAGGGAAAGTGAGAGCAAGAGCAAGACTGAGAGAGAAAGAGGGAGGGAGGGAAAGAGAAAGAGAAAGAGAAAGAGAGAGAGAGAGAGAGAGAGAGAGAGAGAGAGAGAGAGAGAGAGAGAGAGAGAGAGAGAGAGAGAGAGAGAGATGGATAGAGAGGGAGAGAGGGGGGGGGGGAGAAAGAGAAGAAGAGAAAGAGGAAGAGAGAGACCATAGAAACAGAGACACAGCTAGTCGGAAGCAAGACTACAAGGTTATTTTTCTACAAATCTATGTCTACCTATCTGTCTACCATCCTATCAGTTCTCAATCTGTCTACATATCTCTATATAAATGTCTCTCTATATATTTGCACGATAAATACCTTTATCTCACTTTTTATTTGACTTAACATCTTCATCTCTTTCAAAAGCGGGATTTGTCTCTTCCTTTGGACTCTTATCCTCATTTTCTTTGGCCTTCTCTCCGTTTTCTGTGGAATGACTCTTGATGGCGATTTCGGTGTCATCCCCGTCCATATTAATCGCATTTTTCTGCGCTTCTTCGTCTTTCTTTTCCTCTTTCTTCTCCTCGTTCTCGGTTCGCTTTTTCTTCCTCTCTAATTGATGCTTTCGGAAGAACGATCGGTTGACAAAGAAGTACGTAATGCAGGTGACGAGGCACACGATGGCCATGATTCTGAAGGTGGTGCGGATGCCGAGCGGCCCGATCAGGAACCCGCCCAGAAGACTGCCCAGGCCGCGTCCTGAAATAAGAATTATACATACATGCAGCTGTATGTATACATACATACATAGAAACACATATACACAGACATAGACAAACTCACACACGTTCACACTCACACACACACACACACACACACAAACACAAACACAAACATAAACACAAACACAAACACACACACACACACACACACACACACACACACACACACACACACACACACACACACACACACACACACACACACACACACACACACAAACACAAACACACACGCATCCCCCAAGGCAGCCCGCCCTCAGCCCTCAGCCCTCAGCCAGAAGGACTCACCGACGCCGTAGTGAAGGCCGCCGTACATGCCCTGCAAGCTGGCGATGGTGGCGGGCGTGGAGAGGTCGGCGGTGTACGTGACGGCGGCCGTGCTCATGAGGGACACGGTGAAGCACTCGAGCATCTCGAAGGGCAGGCTCCACCACGGGTTCGTGATCAGGGAATAACCTGGGAGGGGGGGGGGGCGGAGCTGGCGTGATGACTATTTTATTATTTTTTTTATTTTTTGATTAATTGATTTATTTACTTTATTGGTAGGAATTTGTTTAATGGAGAAACTAGTGACATCTTATATTTTTTTCTCTTTCCATACATCCACGTCAGTGTGCGAGGAATTGATCACCTTTGGAACAAATATCATAAAGTTCGAAAATCAAATGAAACATAAGTATCTACCAAAGACGATACCCTCAAAGAAAAAAAAAAGATAAAAAGTAATCGGAAAATCAGTTACCGTGACACTATCTTAAGCAAGGAATTTGTGGATTAACTTAAAAAGAGAAGCAGATATTATACATGAGAAGTGATGGTCTTGCTTCATTAGACTAATGAGTCTTAATAATGAAACTGGATATGCTAAGATAAAATGAGAAATTTGACAGATCGATTGGATGATTGCAGGTCGCAGTTGCTATTCATCCGAATAAAAGGATAATGCAACTGTGCAGCTATTGGATGACGGATTAATTCTCCTTGAGCGAAAGGCAAAAACCCAAATCATACGAGAATAAAACTCTCAAACTCACGGTTGAATTTAGAGAATCAAAAGAGGACCAATTCTGCCCAAAACAATAAAATAATGATAATGATTATAATAATAACCATAATAATGATAATAATAATAATGATATTGATAGTAATAATAATAATATCAATGATGGCGATGATAACAATGATAATAATAATAATGATAATAATAATAATAATATTAATAATATAAAGATAATGATGATAGTGGCAAAAATAAGAATAACAACAACAATAGAAATATACGTATAAATACATATATACCAATACTTACCCAACATCCTGATCACATAAAAAGCAAAGCCAAGGATGATGGTGTTCACGTGGCCCAGCTTCTGAATAATCTGGCCAGACACTAACAGGACGGGGATGCCAGCTGCCGTGCCCACGGACACCGTGATGCCCATGAGAGACTTCTTGGCGCCCATGTCTTGCAGCAGCCAGAACAGGAAGGTGTCCAGGACCCCGAAACAGGCGCCTGCCAGAGGGTGTGGGGACGCTGGGTTAGTTTGCTCTCTTCCTTCTCGCATTCTCTCTCTCTCTCATTCTCATTTTCATTCTCTCTCTCTCTCTCTCTCTATATATATATATATATATCTACTTTCTTCCCCCCCACTTTCCCTGTTTATTTCATTCTCATCCTTCCCTACGCCTTTCTTTCCCTAATTATTTTTTTTCTCTTCTCCATCTCCCTTCCATTTCCTTTTTCCATTTTC
>BOPN01001649.1:242500-247500 GCA_017312705.2 Penaeus japonicus
TCCCACTCTCTCTCTCTCTCATCTCTCCCACCCTCTCTCTCTCTTCTTTCCCACTCTCTCTTCTCTCCCTCTCTCTCTCCCTCCTTCTCTCTCTCTCTTTTAAACACACACACACACACACACACCCTCCCCTGCCCCCTCCCTCTCTCTCCCCTTTCCCCTCCCCCTCACTCTCTCGCAATCCTTGACCTCGCCTTAAAGTTGCCGATCCTGTCCGCCAGAATGCCCGTGACTGGAGGGCCGATGAGCGCGATGACAGGGCTGAAGGCGTACATGACCGACAGCTCCTTCTCCGAGATGCCCAGCGACCTCGCGTGGATCGTCAGGAAGGGGAAGAGCACGAACATGGCTGTCAGGGGAGAAGGGGGTGGAAGGGTTGTCAGGCTTGGGGGTGGGGGGTGGGGTGGGGGGTACGTGGGGGGGGGGGACATTTGACGATGCGAAAAAGATAGATAGAGATGGGATGGATTAGGTTAAATTAAGAATTTTTTTTTTTTTTTTTTTTTTTTTTTAAGAGGGCAGGGAAGGTCTTATTTTAGGGGTTGATAATTCGGTTTCTGTTTTGTCTATTGATATGTTCATTGATATTTGCCGTTCGTTGATTAACATGATGATCTCATTACATAGACCTACATTAATTCAATCCCTTTACATTTGCATTTTCCTAACTTTTTTTTCTTTTTAATAACTGAGATTGTTTTATATCATTGAGGAAAGTAGTTACATGGGTAATTTGCCTGATTATTGTGGCGATATGCTTAATCACTTGTATAATAAATACTCATACACATAAAAAGAATATACATATATGACATAAGTTATCTTAGTCTCAAGTAATGACTCATATACCAGACAAATGGAAACAGCAATAAGATTATCACACATGTTTTTGCTCAAAGAAAAAAATAATGATATCAAAGTCTCTGATTTTCGGGGAACATCAAAATATATCGATTTGCTGAGCTGTTATAATATATTTCAGATGAGATGTCAATTTGAAAATTCACTTTAGACAGGCCTAAGTAAGTATATCAGTTTAATTTTCTTTTCTTTTTTTTTCTTTTTTTATTGTTATCTATTGATATGGGGTCTATACCATTAATACTCGAAATGTAACCAGTATACACACATTACATAAAAAAAACTATAAAAAAATTATAAATTCATTGCACTACCAATGAACACCAACAGAGCAAAAACAAACACAATGGATTATCTTACCTATTACTTTGTATTGGTCGAATCATTGTGATTTCAATGCTGCACATGATTTTTTTTTTTTTTTTTCCCAAATTTATATCTTGATAAGAGTCAGATGGGAGATCTCATGGGACCGGAAATGAAGTTGTTAATTTATTTGGCTCCATTCTAGTTTTTATTCTATAGGCATTTTATAAGTAATCTGGTTCTCTACAAGTTTTATGAGGACAATAATGATTTAAAGATATTTGTAGACATTGTACGACAATATCTGTGGACATCTCATAAATAATATGTGGACATATACTCTCAAAATACTCTCAAGGCAAAGGAAATCCAGTTAATTTTCAAGATCTCAAGGACTCGGTCTTTTCCCCCCTCTCCCCTCCCCCTCCCCCGTACTCACCCAGTACATCCTTCCTTCGCTTCATTATTGTTGCTTTTGCTTGTTTTCACTTGTTTTTTTTTTTCTTTTGTTAATGATTCGTGCTTGTTTCATACTCTGTGCACTAATCGATTTGTATTCCTGTTCAGACCACTGTTTATGTACGAAACTTGTTACTTTACTGCAAAGCAAACACTAACATTTAAGGAGTGTGTCTAATCTTTTGCATGTGCAGTTACCACACCTTCGTACATAATCTACATAATCTGTTTAGTCGATTTAGCGTATGATACATATTGATGTGTACTCTTTTGGGTCGCATCCGATTTCGCAAAGTGATAAACAATGAAATCCAGGTGTTTCTCTGAACTTCCCTTTTGTCTTAAGTCTCTCTGTCTCTCGTTGTCTCGTGCTCTTTTAATACAGGTTATTTTTTGCTCCTCTGCTGTTTTGGCTGTAAATTAGGTGTGTGTGTGTGTGTGTGTGTGTGTGTACACGTGCGTTTGTGTAGAGAGAGAGGGGGGGAAGCGTGGTAGATATAATAAATATAGTATATAGATATAATACAATATGGTATAAATATGATATAAAGAAAACACCAAACGCACTTTTATTTCTTAGGGCAACCCGGTTAGAACTATATGCACATATAAGCAAATGTGGCCGTTAGGTTGTTTGTTTCCATTTCTGGAAGTTATTATGGAGAGTATAATACGGAAATCAAAAATATTTTTTTCGCTGCACTTATTCAAAGGCGTGACTCAGCATTTCTCCCCCCCCCCCCCCCCATCTCTAACGTCATGCATTGTCATGAGGATTGTTGACGAGTTCTAAGACGAGAGGTAAGTGTTTCTGTTTCTTCCTGTACTTTTCTCTTGTTCAGATGGTGAATCTCTTTATCTATATATATGTATATCTATATCTATTTCTCTCTTTCTCGTTATCTACCTGTCTATCTATATATTTTTCTATCTCTCTCTCTCTCTCTCCCCCTTCCTCTCCCTTCCTCTCTTTCTCTTCTGTTCCTCTGGTTGTCACTTCATTTGCCTATCAATCTATTTTGTCTATTCATCTATCAGTCTTTTTCTTTCTCTAAATCTGTCCGTCCAGCAATCAAAATCTATCAACCTTTCTTGCAAGCAGTTAAGGTTTCGACTTCTTTACAGGCATCTCATTTCATGATTCTCTTATTTCCTTCAGTCCCTTTAAACCTGCATCCCTCCAGCTCTCCTCCTGTTCTCTCTCCTGGCGGGGTTTCCCACAAGGGTCCCAACTCCCCCGAGGGCATATTCCGTAATTGGGGGTGGATCGGTGGAAGGGGTAGGGTGGAGGCGTAGGAGGGGGGGGGGGAGGTCAATAGTAGGGCGGAAGGTGAGAATTGGGAGGTGTTCATAGTCAGGATGACTTAGCATTTTTTTTTTTTTTTTATCCGGACGGTAGAGAATACAGGCGTGCGAATCTATGCAAATGTGCGCACGGTACCATAGCGACGGCTTCAAAAGTCATGTTTCTTTTCATCTTTTTATTTTTTTATTTATTTTATTTTACCGGGTCAACAGCTACGGCCATTAGCGACGTGTTTATGTGTATTGTGCAACATTAAAACTATTAACATATGATGCATTTTAAAACCGACCAAAAAATATTTGCACATTTTGCTGTATAGATATTACAATTCATACTTCGTTTAAAATCTTGCTTGTTCTCAGGAAACCAAGGTCACTACATCAAAATATTCTACACCCTTCAGTGAACAAATACAAACAAACACACGAATCTTGCATATGAGAACCCTACACTCCACTCCATAGACGACTGTCAAGGCTAATGACATCTTTCTAATCAAGGGGACCTCACAAGGGGACCTCACCTCCAGCCATCAACTACCTGTGAGTCAATCTTAGGCACTCAATTCACAGCCTCGTACTCATATATGTGAATATGGTTACGTAGTTTAGCTTACGTGAGTTAAGGCTTCCATATCCTGAAACCGTAGAGACCGAAGAACAAATAATTTGATTCGTGTTGTTGGAAAGGACGGTTGGAAATCTCTCCCATTCTTCTTTTGTTATTGTTATTTGCGTGTCGCGTCTTCCTGCCTTCTCTTCCATTTCACCTCGATCTCGTTCGTTTGTTTTCTCTCTACTTCTTTCTCCTTTCTCTACGTTACGTAAGAAGAAAAGAAAAGAAAAGAAAGGGGCAGTCGAAGTCGAAAGAAAAAAAAAAACTTGTGAAGGTCATCCACATTCCCGGTTCTTATTAATAGTTTATCTTTTCCTTTAGTTCCCTTTCTATGTCGTTTGTTTTGGTTCTCTCTCTTTTGTTTACTTCCTCTTCCTTTTGCGATATTTCTCGCATTATCCCTTCCTCATTTTTTGTTGTTGTTGTTCTTATTCTTGTATTTTTCCCATCCTTTATCTTAATCTCTCCAGTGCCCAACCATACCACTCTGCAACAGTTATGATATTTCTCCCTGGAACAATATTACCATACATTAATTCCATCCATAAATCACTGACAGTAGAACACCAACCAAAAACAGAATTACCACCCTGCATCTATTTTTTTTTTAACCTAAACGTAATACTACGTGAATTCCTAACACGTTTTCCAAGCAACTTTCTCGCAAGCATAGAGCGCCACTTACCCCCGGAAACCAGGAACAGGATAGCCTTGATTGGCAGGAATTCCTTTGTGGTCAGGTCGGTCCATATACGCTGGATCCAGGCTGCGCGGGCCATCCTGTACGCGAGGTGGGCGCTGGACGACGTGGGCGGAGGAGGAGGCGGCGAGGGGCGGAGGAACCGGAGGGGTAGGTCTGGAAAGGAGGAAGATACTGTAGCAGGGGGTCGTCGAAGAATGAATAAACACACATATCTATTCATCTGTCTATCTTTCTATATGTATGTGTCCATATATGAATGGACACACACACACACATATATATATATATGGATATGTATAGATATAGATAAACACATATAAACACATACATATATGAACAGACACACACATGTATGTGTATATATATGTATATATGTATGTGTATGTATATGTATATATATATGTATATGTTTATATGTATATATGTATATATATATTTATATATCATATATATATATATATATATATATATATATGTCTATATGTATGTGTATATATACATACATATATATATATACATAAATATATATATATATATATATACATATATATATATGTATATGTATATGTATATATATATACCCCGCAGAGAGAGAGAGAGAGAGAGAGAGAGAGAGAGAGAGAGAGAAGAAAAAGAAGTTGATAAATAGGAAAAGCGAAAAGTGAAAAAAATGACATTTGACCAACCTGACCCGAGTCTTATCAAGAGAATGGATGGCTGACGTAGAAAACCATAAAAGGAGACAAGAAA
>BOPN01001649.1:255000-257500 GCA_017312705.2 Penaeus japonicus
GTGTGTTTTAAGGTTTGTAGTTGATTTGTGTTGGAAAGATTTCTTGTAGATGTCATGATGACCTTGTGTGACCTTACATAATATTTGTATGCCAAGAATGCTCTATTGATTTTCCTCAAATTTCAATTGCCGTTGCAACCATTTTCCCTTCATACTTATAAGAAGTACATCGTAGGTTTACAGTGCATGCACGTCATTTTGTATTTGGTAAATGTCATATATGATAATAGTCTGTATGTAATACACATGCACTGGTGTAAATGTGTTTATATATGTATATATATATGTATATATATAACATATATATAATATATTTATATATATATATATATATATATATATATATATATTTACATATTTATATTTATATTATTTGTCTATATTGTATGTATATAAATCTTTGGTCTTTTTCAGAGTTGACTTCAATGTCCCACAGAAGGATGGAAAGATCACCAACAACCAGCGCATTGTTGCTGCAGTTGACACCATCAAGTATGCCCTGGACAAGAATGCCAAGAGTGTTGTCCTTTGCTCTCACCTTGGCCGACCTGATGGTGAGAATGACTGCTACAATGCACCAATATTGATTTTCTGGCTATGATTTAAGAACATGGATTGATACAACTCATCATTGTAATGAAGTTTTGGAACTAATGATATTCTAGACAAGAATATATCTTGTCTTACCCAAAAAGTAAATACCTGTCTTTTCTTTGTGGGCTTTTATTTTTATGAAAGACTCAAAAGTCTGGACTTCCTTTATTGATTTCTTCAAAATAATGTACATATAGGAATTTGTAGCTGGCAAGGTTTATTTTTTTTTTACCATAGCTCACATATTTAGTGTAATATTTATTGGCTATAAACTTTCAAGGTTGAGTACTAACTAACCTGCCAGGGCTTTCAATTTTATTTTTTTCCATGAAATTATATTGGCTATTAACTTGCTGGACTCTGTCTGGGAAGGTGGATAATCTTAGTCCAGCCTGATAGTGGGGCAGTGTCAAGTGATTACCACCACCTCCACAACTTCGGCACTCTATCATAGGGCAGCAAGACCGAACCATGTGTATTCAGGCATGAATAAGCTTGGACTGGCTCTTCATTTAAAGCTTAATTGTCAGTGGGATCTTCGAGCTTTGTCATGCCAGAATGTATTAGTTGAGCGTTGCATACCTTTGCCCATGTACTGACAGGGGTTGTGGATGTGGTGATTAGCACCTAGGTCAATGGCAGAAGTGTCTTTTAAAGTATGATTTAACATTTCATTATTGAAATCATAAGTGACTAGTTTTTATGTCTTGTGAAAAGATTTATGCAGAAAATCAATTTACTTTTTACAAGAATTTATAATATTAATGCCACATTATTCACAGGTAACAAGAACATGAAGTTCACTCTTGCTCCCGTGGCTGAGGAACTGAAGAAGCTTCTAGGCCGAGATGTCACTTTCCTCCCCGACTGCGTTGGTGCCGAGGTGGAAGCTGCTTGTGCCGATCCCCCCGCCGGCTCTGTCATCCTCCTCGAGAACCTGAGATTCCACGTCGAGGAGGAGGGCAAGGGTGTAGATGCGTCTGGTGCTAAGGTGTGTTCGGATTCATCTCTTAGTCTCCTATTTTCAATTTTATTTTTTTATTATTTTTATAGCTTGCAATGAGCATATGATTTGTTGTGTATTTATTTTAGAATAATAATTCAAGAAAGACAATATTCTTGTGTAAAATCTCAAGTGTAACTTTTTGTATAATCGATTAATTTACAAATAACTTGCCAATAGGTTAAAGCTGACCCTGCCAAAGTGGCGGAATTCCGTACTTCTTTGCGAAAACTCGGAGATGTGTACGTGAACGATGCCTTCGGAACTGCCCACCGTGCTCACTCTTCAATGGTTGGCGAAGGCTTTGACAAGAGAGCCTCAGGTTTCTTGCTCAAGAAAGAACTGACATACTTTGCCAAAGCCTTGGAAAACCCAGAGAGGTTAGTGACCTTGCAGCCATATGTATGAGAGTCAATAGTACTATTGTTGCTTTCATCTTTAATTGTACCAGTCTATTAATTTGTAGAGGCTAGAGTTTATTGATGATTTTTTTATCCATTTTACCTTTGACATGGGGAGTTAATGGTATTGAGGTAGTTATCTTCAGTCCATGATTACTTCAGGAACACAATTTATGATAAATAATCTGCAAATTACTGATTTTTTGATGTCAGAACAAATGCTTGGGTATAGAAATAGCATATATAGAAAGAAACCTGATACATTTTTTAATGGTTTGTGAAAACTAAAGTTTTACAGTGCCATATATCTTGTATCTATCAAATAGCACTGGAGAAGATGAAGATCTCAAATGTTTTATCCAATTATTATTTTAATTGATGCCTGCTAAATTATGCCTTTGAAATTATTGGCCATAGGCTGTCTAGTAATTAACATTATGACAATCATTTATATGCATCAGGCTTGACACAAAACATTCATTTTTGTTTTACTTATGTATAA
>BOPN01001649.1:267500-270000 GCA_017312705.2 Penaeus japonicus
CTATCCTCTCATTTCCCCTTTTCTCTCTCCTCCCCCTTTTCTCCTTTGCTCTCCTCTGCTCTCCTCTTCTCTCTTCTTCTCTCCTTTTCTCTTCTTTCCTCTTCTCTTCTCTTCTCATATTAGGGTATTTTGGTATTAAAAAATAATTTCTTGATTGAAACATTTATGAAAAAAATATTGCAAATGAATACAAGAGAAAATATTTGGTGAATTGTCTAGTTTATGAATGGAAATAAGTTGTAATTGGATCATCAGTAAATCAAGTCCCATTCACCGGATTTGCCTAAAAGTAAACATCAAAGTCTTCGTTCCTTTGTGTTGTGTTTAAATTTTCTTTATGGTTTGTTTTTATTTGCCTTTTCTAAGAGTGATTAGCTTCGCTGAAATCTGATTTTGGCTTTTGATTATTAGATATGTATTCATTTGAGTTGCCTTTATCCTTCTCCATTTATTTGTTAATGAGAAAGAAATTACCGTAATTTTTTTAAAAGGTCACTTTTTTTCTCCTGTGGTTGGTTTTAATTGGATTCAAATGAATTGTATTTTGAATATAATTACTGTACCTAATTCTAGCAAGTAGAAAGGGAAGAAATGTTTGACTGCCTTTTTCATTACGTATGTTATTTGCAGACCCTGCGGTGTGTTTGAATTTGAGAAATTTGCCAGTGGCACCAAGGCTGTCATGGATATGGTGGTAGATGTGACCAAGTCAGGCACCACAACCATCATTGGTGGTGGTGACACGGCAACTTGCTGTGCGAAGTGGGGCACCGAGGACAAAGTTTCCCATGTGTCTACTGGTGGTGGCGCCTCCTTGGAGCTCCTGGAAGGTTAGTATATCCTTTGCAGTGAGGAATAAAGCTGAATAGGGTTGGAATAGAAATGTACTGAATTTACTCCATAATAGCTCATTATGCAGTCATGTGTGCTCATATTTGGGTAAACGTGGCAGATATTTCTAGGGTTAGTTGTATCATAATTTTTAAAATTTTGTTGATATGCTAACATGTTTAACTTTATCCAATTTCAGGAAAGACTCTGCCTGGAGTGGCAGCACTCACCGACGCCTAAGAACTGTGGACAGATTCTTACATCAAATGATAATTGTTTACTTTTAAGAAATAGACTGGAAAACCACTAGAAATTAAGTGTTGCATTTAATTTGATATCAGATAAATCGAATTATATATGTATAACACATATCCTTTTCCTAGGAACTGAAATGTAAATGGTGTGGATTGTATAGTGTACGACTATTGTATTATTGTGATGAAATTTTCTAAATCTAAAGATATTTATTTCTAGTCTCAGTTGGAGTACAGTATTATATGTTTTTAATAATTGTTATTGTGAAGAATTGTCAACTGTAGTCCAGTTCCTATAATACATATACTATGTATACCTGTACCTTTACTGATGAGTATAATTTACACTTGTTAATAAATCTGAGTTTTGAATATGAAATGAGCAGAAAATTTGAGCAAAAGTAATTAATTCAATTTGAATTTTTGCCCCCAGATATATATTTTGACCTATAATTTTGAAGACAAAATATATTATAAGGTACTCTGTTATGTTTAATTTAAAACCATATACTTCGAGAAAGAATTACAGAAATTAGGGGGCTCACATTCTTTTCTCTGACACATGCACTATTGAACATCTGACCTTAAAAGATGTACTTGAACTGTGGAAATTTACTACATTTCAGCAAGAAAAGGATAAAGGATAAAGCATTTCTTGCAAGGATGAATGATTTATGATGCATAAACTTTATACTGCATGATGATGACTTTCCTGGTTTATCTGCCATTAATCCTTTATTGATGCAACAGTTTTTAAAGAATAATGTATTATAACTAGGACTATTCAGAACCTTTGGCGACTGATATAGGGATCAAGCAATATAAATAACTCACTCTGCAAACCATACAGTTTGTCAGTACCACTTGTATCAAGTTAGAAAACTGGTTTGCATTTTTTTCTTCTTTTTTTTTCTTTTTTTTTGCCTTTGATACTATTTTATATGACAACAGTATATGCTAAAACAATAAAGAATAAGGATAGAAAGTATGCATACTACATAGGATAGGTACGGATCGAATTGTATGTAGTACTTTACAGGTCACAAAACAGAACTTGGAAGAGTATTTTAGTGAGAACATGTCATGCCTTTGATGCCTGAACATCAGATCCCAATAAAGGCATAAAGCTATTAGATGGGTAAAAATGCATAATTATCGGTTTCTAGAAAATAAATGTCCATTCCTTCCAACCTCTACATTTGCTATATCATAGTTAGTATAAATCTGGAAATTGGGGATTCATTTCTGGCCCCACATAAAGTGGTACATTATCCAATTATGGATGGTTGTCATGACTTACATGATACAGGAGCTTTTGGCCTGACATTGAGTGACATAATGTACATGACATAAAGGCATTTTGGATCTCTGTTTATTGCACAATGAGTAATGAGAGTGATATGACAATTGCAATC
>BOPN01001650.1:3562-6062 GCA_017312705.2 Penaeus japonicus
ATATATATATGTATATATATATATAAGATCTCCAGACAAAGTAGACTGATTTGTCAATTCAGAAAGTAGGACCCGAAGAACCAATGTCAAAGTGACCTTGCTGGAGATTTCAAGCTACTTTGCAGGGAAATCTTGTGCTTGCAATGTGCACTAATCTATGTGTGTGAATGATTTGGGTAAGAGAGGGTAATGATCCCTTTTGTCATTAAAAAAAAGGTACTGTAATATTTTTTATATGTATGTAAGCAATGATTGGGACGAAAATTAAGACTGACCTTTTACTGTTTCATTAAAAAAAGTCCTGAGTGTAATTTTTGAAGAATAGACCGAATTATACTCGGACATAATCAAAAAGCGAGAAAAAGGACGCGTGATATTATCCTATGGTGTGAAATTAGCCTCTTCATTAATATGAATGTCTTGGCTTAATGGTTAAAGAGGATGCGTTCGTTTGCCCTTCCATTTGTCCGAAATGATTCTAGAAGGAGACGTTAGGCTTAAGGAGAGGATAATGACAAGCTGGAATTATTGTATCTGTAAGTAGGTGTACAGACGCTCTAGGGCAATGTCATGCACAAACACACACACACACACACACACACACACACACACACACACACACACACACACACACACACACACACACACACACACACACACACACACACACACACACACATATATATATATATATATATATATATATACACATAAACAAACACACACGCACATTCAAACAAACAAATATACACACGCTGAAGTTGAGGTAAATCATAAGCTTCCTGTGTGCATTATTTGCATCTTACACCTGATACCTGGTAAGTGATACACTGAAGGTGGTCTGTGGCCTCAGTATATAGGGGTGTATTATTCTGGCCTTATCTTCACCATTGAGTTTGTCCCATAGTCTCATATTTTAGATTTTTCTGGCGTTCCTTGCGAGAGTGGGGTAGGAAGAATTGTATTTTATATAAAGTGATTTTTTTTTCTTCTAGAATAAGCTATATAGTTCTGAGACGCATGTTTGAATAGGCAGATAATGTTGAATGGTATAGAGTGATGATTGAATGTTTTCAAGGCGATTGTAGAACGCAGAATTACGATATCATTAATGTAAAGTAAATTAAAAGCAGATTACTCCGAGTAATTCTAGAATAGAACACATGTCGAGTAAACTGTGGATATACTCAATAATTAAGGAATAAGAATACGCTGTAATTGTAGAAATGTATAACCTTTTCTTTTTTTTAATCTTTGTGCAAATTCATTATTGTCTCTCTGTCTACTCTCTGCTACAATTTTCAGCAAGAATCACGGTACGCAGTTTGAGGTCAACTTACCGTGCCCTGGCAACATAATGGTCATTAGCGTTAGATTTCGTGAAAAACATAGGAACTAGTTGTCAGTATCAGTTGAGTGACTGAGCCTAAAGGTAGCTGTTCCTTAAACATTTCACGAAATCAGACGCAATGTTGAACGCCATTGCACGATGAGTTAACTTTCAGACTCGTGCGCCGCAACTGAAAGCAGTTAAAGGAGAATTCGGTTTGTGTTAGGGCTCAATATAGGATCGTGACTCATGAAAATTACCGCATAAGTTGACTGATCAAAATTTTACGTGAAAATGTATGTTTATCTTCATTCACTATGGATTCTCTTTCTTCCTTCTTTCTCGCTCAAGACGTTTGTTTTCTGTGATAAACTGGATTTATTTAGTGTTAGTATGTTAACGAAGTGAAGGAAAGTTTTATAGGTGTGACGTAAAAACAACATGTTCGTTCACCAGATTTACGTTGATCTGGTGTTAGAAATGTAACACTACCTTAACACATACGTAAATACGTACACACTAAAACATACACACGCTCACGCCTGTATATCTTATAAGATTGAAACGCCAAAGTATCACATAATTCTACAGACACACACTGTATGTACATAATTTCAAAAAGACACAGACAAATATTCACGCTGCTACACCTTCACTGCACTACTACCTAACCTGTAGAAGATGGCGCTGACCTGCACTGACCCAGTTGCACATTGCAAGTGAGCGCCATGATCGTTGCCGGACACGCCAGAAAGATAGAAAAGTGGATATGTGTGGAAAGTTGTGGATGGAATCCCCGTAAAGCACGGATTCCTTCGACACCAGTCAAGCCTCGAGGGAATGTCCACTTTGTCTACAAGGGGGAAACTGGTCTGTTGGGATTACGATCGAAGTAAGAATATGGAAGTGGAGTACATTTATAGGTAGAGCTTAAGGATCTCGTAAGTGTAAGGTTTCAGAATCCCAAAGTGAGATGAGGGGGGAGGGGGAGGGGGAGGGGGAGGGGCAGGGGGAGGGGCGCTTGTCTCTAGGTCTAGATACTTGTTTCGTCGTTCGATTTTTGCTTGGAATCTGCTTGGATGCTGAGATGAGACTCTGTTTGTGGGTGCACCGGGGTCTGGGGCTCCGGTTGCTCTAGCGTGAGTGAGGCGAGATTTTATTTTCCAGTCC
>BOPN01001650.1:18562-21062 GCA_017312705.2 Penaeus japonicus
TAATATCTAGCAGGAGTATTTCTTTCTTTCTTTCTTTCTTTCAGGGGCGAGAACTGGTGTGGCATTTCTTTATTTCAGGAGCGAGAAATAGTGAATTTCTTTCTTTCAGGGAACTAGTATGACAATTTCTTTCTTTCGTTCTGTATCTTTTCCTTTCTTTTTATTTTCCTGTCGTTTCATTCTTTCTTGGTGTTACTCTCGCTCACAATCCCTCAAAAGAATCCCTTCTATCCCTCCCTCCTTCCTTCTCTCATATCTCCTGTCTTTCTCTTCTTCTCCTTCCGTCTCTCCCTCCTTCCCTTCTTCCCTCGTACCCTCCTCCTCTCTTTCTCCGTCTCCTTCTAAACCTTCCACCTTCTCTCCTTCCTGTCACATTTCTCAGTCACTCCCCCTCTCCTTCCATCCCTCCCTTCCTTCTATCTCCCCTCTCTCTCTTTTTCTCACACCTTCCTGTCACCTCTTTCTCTCACTCCCTCTCCTTCTTTCCCTCCCTCTCTTCCTTTCTCCCTCCCTCCCTCCAATTCCCTTTCTCCCTCCAACCTCCTCTCTTTCTATTCCTCCCTAACTCCCTTCCTTCCTGCTTTCCTTCCTTCCTTCCTCTTTCCCTCTCCCTCCCTCACTCACCGGGGCATTGAGAACCATGGCCTCACACCACGAAAGTACCTTCTCCCTCTCCCCCTCCTTCTCCCTCTCCCTCTCCCTCTCCCACTCCATTACCCTCTCCCTTTCCTTCTCCCTCTCCCTCTCCCTCTCCCACTCCATTACCCCCTCCCCTACCCCTCCCTCTCCCATTCCATTACCCCCTCCCCTACCCCTCCCTCTCCCCTTCCCTTTACCACTCCCCCTCCCCCTACCCCTCCCTCTCCCCCTCCCCTCCCCCACCTCCCTCTCCCTCTCCCCCTCCCCCGCCCTCACTCACCGGGGCGTTGAGAACCATGGCCTCACACCACGACAGGACCTTCGGCGTATTGGCCCTGATGCTGTCGACGCGGCCGTGGCGGTATCTCCTGGTGCTGGCGCTCTCGTAGGTGCTGGTGAGCTGCCCGTGACACCTGAGGGAGGATGGAGGGGCTTGTGAGAATGGGGGGAAGGGGGAGGGGGTGCGTGGTGGTGGGCATGATGATGGGGTGGGAAGGGGAGGGAAGGGGGAGGAGTGTGTGGTGGGGATGATGATGGGGTGGGAAGGGGAGGTATGTGGAAGGGGAGAGAGGACGGAAGGGGAGGGGAGGGGAGGGTTATGTGGTAGAAGGGGAGAGAGGACGGAAGGGGAGGGGAGGGGAGGGTTATGTGGTAGATATGATGCCGGGGAAGGGAGGGTTAGGGGTGTGATGTGGGAATGAGAGGGGAGGGGAGGGGAGGGAGGGGGAGGGGGTGTGGTGGTGGAGATTATGATGATGGCACTTTTGGTGATGAAATGGTAATGGTTACAACGGAAATAATTGTAGATATTATGGTGAAAACGTTGACTAGTGAATATAGTATCAAAATGATAACAAAAATAATGAAGATTGATGGTGGTGATGAAGAGGATGATGATGATAATGATAAAGTAATGATAATGATAATAATTATGATAATGATAATGATGTTGATGATGATGACAATGATAATGATAACTCTTACTGGAACTGATACTGATACTTATGGTAATGATAATGATAATGATGATGATGATGATGAATAATGATGATGATGACAATGATAATGATAACTCTTACTGTAACTGATACTGATACTTATGACACTGATAATGATTATGATAATGATGATGATGATGATGACAGTGATAATGATAACTCTTACTGGAACTGATACTGAAACTAATGATAATGATAATAATAATAATAATAATCACAGAAAAAACACCCACACACAAAGAACACGAAAGACACACACACGCACTTCAAAGCATCTATCTCACTCTACCTAAGCTCCTGTACACAGTTACCTAATAAGAAGAGACTATTAATAGGCAAGACTCGTTCGCTGTCACTCTCAGGAGGATTTCCGCGCCCGCACGCACGCACATTAACTTACTGAAGCGTATTATATGGGCGGGGAACTGGCTTCGGTTTATCCGGAATTAATCGCCCTGGGAATAGCATACGAAGTGTTTATGCAAGTAGAGGAAAGGGTGGAGGGGGGGGGGGGGGGGGGGGGGGGGGGGGGGGGGGGGGGGGGGGGGGGGGGGGGGGGGGGGGGGGGGGGGGGGGGGGGGGGGGGGGGGGGGGGGGGGGGGGGGGGGGGGGGGGGGGGGGTATGTGTGTGTGTGTGTGTGTGTGTGTGTGTGTGTGTGTGTATTTGTGTGTGTGTGTGTTTGTGTGTGTGGTTTAAATGTTGTTAAACATCGAGTACTGAAATTTACAGATATAAACATATTAGTTGTTTCAACAGGTTAGGTTATTAGGTTATTTTCTGCATTTCATGTTGAAAGAAAGCAAAAAAGGGGAATCGGTTAGAAAGATCGTCGATGGGTCTTTTGTGATGGAAGAAAGCCATT
>BOPN01001650.1:38562-46062 GCA_017312705.2 Penaeus japonicus
GTATCTATTTTTGGCATGGCAACACGTGCTCTTACTTCAGACATCTTAAATAGCCTACCTTACCCTCCATTTTTCTATTTGTTTTCTTCCTCGTGTTCTTACAGCTTAGCCAAGAGCATTGATTAAAACCTTATCAGACTGAGCCGCAGCTGTCACCGACTCTAAGAATCATATCACCTATGCCTTTGATGAAGTCGGGCGCTCAACACTGTCAAGAAACATTCAGCATTTAAAAGCAAGAGGAGTGCAAGCATTTCTCGAGGGCACAAAGATGGAGTACAGCCTGCCTCTCGTTCCTCTATTTGCACTTACTCTGGTTGAGGGGAACCATCTCGAAGCTCTAAAGGTCACCGGTAGAACTTCGTCGCACCGAACCAGCAAATGTTCACGAAAAATGGCGACTAGACACACAGCCGCATTGTCACACAATACCATGGAACATTTTAAAGACAATGTAACTGTGTCCATACCTGGTATATTGAGTTTTCGGTTTCGCGCCGACGGTCTGAACAATGACCTAAAACTAGTGTTTGAGGATGACGATAGCAATGAAATTGGAATTGGATTTCAGCGTAGACATTCAGGATGATATTTATATCTGACTGGAAAAAAATCAACAACAACATTGCACTACAAAAGAAATTGCGAAGATTGCTAATGTCTTATGTCAACTACATGACATGGACGATTGCATACACATCATTATCACCTTATGTGTTTATGATATTTGTATAGGCCTATTTAATTTAAAGTATTTATTAAAGCGTTTTCTACAAAGTTAGCGTCTCAAGATATTTATGAAGGGACATTTCGGTTTCTCTCCTCTGGTCTCCTTCCAGCTTACGAGGTAAAAGGAGAAAAGATTCAGTGCCAATTAGCATTAGCGAGGATAAAGACCTCAGCCGCTTCCTCTACGGACCAATCACAACACTCTCTCTCTTGCCTTGCATTGCGATTCTCATGTGTGCCATGACATAGAAATGCACCAGCGATACAGGATCCAATCATTCTGATCAGACAAATGCAGTTTGCAATGGTATATTGTGCTCAGGCTGTCAACTTACAAAATTCACTAGTGAAAAGAGGTTGTATGATAGGTTTTCTTTGCATGATGAGGATTAGGCGGAGTAAAGACGACTTTGAGGTACGGATTAAAATGTATATTTCCTTCATTAATGGGAGATGCTGTCATTCTCACAATAAAAGCTCAAATAGCAAGGTGATAGAATGAATATATATATATATATATATATATATATATATATATATATATATATATATATCCGATATCATATTAGAAATAAATGATCAAAAAAAAAAAAACTAAACTGATATCCTTATACTTTGCAAGAGCCTTATCAACCCAATCAGAAAGCTGTTGTAAAGCGTACATGCTCACATCACGTAAAGACCAAGAGACAGACGCACACGCTCTCTGACGGTCGCTGCAATGGACTACGCGCTTCTGCTGTTGACTCTCTGTTCGATACTCCTGTCGGAGGGAAGACATCCTCCTCTTCGGCCATGCCGACATCAATCCGAAAGTATCGTCCCGTAGACAACAAGCGATCACTTCAGGGCTCGCCACAAGAACTGAATTCCCTCTCCCACTGTCCGCAGATACCGTGTGAAGTTTACGATGAGGACATGACAGTACCAATACCTGGTGTAGTGAGTATTGGGGTTCCGGCCAACTCGAAGAATTGGAACCCGGAACTAGTATTTGTGGATGACAATGGAAATGAAAAAGTAAGTGTTGATATGAAGGTAAATGGAAGTAAGATAATCTTGACTGGAACATATCCCTCCAACGGAATGCCTAAAGAATCTGCTTTCATTCCATATATGTTTTATAATAATAATGAGTGGCTGCATTTCAACATTTCATTAAATGTTGATACAACTTTTATTGACATGTATGACCCTCAAAATGTGAGAAATATGTTAAAGATTCCTCATCTGTGCAAACGAGTCCAGGTAACCAAATGTGGAAGATTCGGTTACTCTCCTCAGTTTCCGTCCATTCAGCATTCAACAGAAACTGACGTGGGCAGAAGCACGGAATCCCCAAGGGGTAATGATCAGACAGGGGGTGAGAAACCAGTTTCAACGAGGGATGATCCCACATTATCCCCGAGACCGGAAGTGCCACACCTTCTGCTTCTCAGATTCACCACCGGCCTCGTGGCCTTCGCTGCAATTTTCAGTAGTGTCATACTATGCCTGTATGTACGTGTGAGATCTCTTGTTCTACTAGGATGAAGACATTTCTGATGGTTCTAAACGAAAGCATCAATGGAAAAATTGTCGTTATGATACCTTTTGTTATCTACAATAAAATCTGGTCGAATAATGCTGATTTGTGTTCAGTGATAGAAAGTAATATATTTTAAATACCTTATCTTTTCATGTCATGTTATGTTTATTGTTCTCAATACTTGTAAAAATATAAGAATATATGTAACAATTAATTTGTCAGTTAAACATAAAGCTATGTGTCTGTGTCTGCTTATTGACTATCCCCCTCTTATAACAAATGGACTTAACTCGACGGAGGTTTCATATTAACGTGAAATTTCATCGTCGCCGTTTCATTATCCCAGAAAATAAAGATCCTAAAGAGACACCATCTCGAGGGATTAACAGATCTCATCACAAGGATTCCCATGTTTGTGATGCCTCAGAACTTGAGATACGTCACTTCGTTCCGGGAACGGTGACACATACATATGTACATATATGTGTGTGCGTTTATGTTTTTATCTGTAGGTGTGCACATGTGTGTGGGTGGGGGTTGTCCATATGAGTGTTAGTATATGTGGTCCTTAACCGTTTACTCTGACAGGATCCGACCCACGTGATCGACTGCTCAAAGGAGGTTGACTCAGCTCGTCACCTTCCAATGCCACGCTGACTTCATGACCATTCATGTTGAGCTGAAGTTAGATACACTACCAAATAAAACTTCAAAACCAATTAAACACACACACATAAACATCTCTCTCTATCTATCGATCTATCTATCTATCTATCTTTCTCTTTCTCTCTCTGTCTGTCTGTTTCTCTCTCTCTCTCTCTCGCTTTCTCTCTCTCTTTCTCTCTTTCTTTCATTCACTCTCTCTCTCTCTCTCTCACTCTCTCTCTCTCTCTATCTCTCTCTCTCTCTCTCTGTACACCTTTATTGATATTGAGTATAAGACATTGACTTGTGTATGTCTACTTAATTCAACGCAATATCGATGGCAGTGTGTCGTGACCTGACGCATCCTGCTTTCTGTGTTCGTTTCCGCCTCGGAACACAAG
The DNA here is from genome assembly GCA_017312705.2 of Penaeus japonicus. NCBI lineage: Eukaryota > Metazoa > Arthropoda > Malacostraca > Decapoda > Penaeidae > Penaeus > Penaeus japonicus. The sequence goes on from BOPN01001650.1 coordinate 41,866, forward strand.
CTTTTCTAGGCAGCTGTGTTTGCTAGCGGAAGCCTCGAGGCGTAGAAAGTGACAGAGAATTTGTACTTAAAGGACACACAAGGAACCCAAGCCAGACAGATCAGGACAGAGAGGTCAGACAGACAGACTGGAGCGAACCGCTCTAACCTCTGGCCTTCGGTCAGGGTCTAGTGTATTTGAGTCCACAATAAAGACCATGGCACGTGAACGTCTGTCTCTTAACCACCGAACTACAATCAGGCACAAGGGTTACAACAACTGCTCTCAGTGGTGGTTCACAATAGTGCCAGCAAGCAACTTACAACTAGTGCCAGCAGGTGGCTTACATTGATGGCGGCAGTAGAGGGCTTACACTCTCTCTCTCTCTGTCTCACTCTTTCTCTCTCTCTCTCTCTCTCTCTCTCTCTCTCTCTCTCTCTCTCTCTCCCTCTCTCTCTCTCTCTCTCTCTCTCTCTCTCTCTCTCTCTCTCTCTCTCTCTATATATATATATATATATATATATATATATATATATATATATATATATATATATATATATGTATATATATATATCCCTCTCCCTCAATCTCTCCTTTTTCTCTTACTCACACTTTCACTCTCACACACATATATATATATATATATATATATATATATATCTATATATATATATATATATATATATGCAGCAAATATATACATTTTTGTCGCTCTGATGTCCACTTGAAAGCGATCTATTTAACATGGTTATATGCTAATGAACCAATTAAATGAAAAGAGGATCCCAATAAAATATTAAATTGCGTCGGTTCTGCCTACTAATTATCTGATGTCGAATCTAAGGATTTTTCATAACCTGTTGATGCATATTTCTTCACCAAACGATATAGGCTCCCTGAACCTTTTGTGTATGAAAGAGTAAGAGAAAGACAAGAAAAATGAAAAAAAAAAAAAACACTTTCTCTTTCCTTCTGTCTTCCTTTTATTTATCTTTATTTTTCCATGTGAATGTATTTATTCGATATTACAGTTAGCTTAAAAAAAAAAAAAAAATACCACGCCTGTACGACAACCTTTTCTCTATAATTCCATGAGCGTTAGATTCCGGATTCTGCTAATTCGATTTCAAAGTCAAAACGACATTCCATTACTCAAAAGCCAAGCGCTAATGCCCCTCAGACGCTGCGCTCATTTGCATATTCTTAAGCCAAAATATACGGAAGTGTTATCCCTCTTCTCATTAGTCTTAAGGACAGCTATCTAGACTAGGTTTTTTCCCTTCTTGTGTGTAATTATACACTTTTTTTTACTCTAAAAGGATTTAATATCATTAGGATAATAATTACTGTGATTAAGTCAGGCAGGGCATTATGCAAATTGTAATCAACATGATTAGGCTGCAAAGTCTCGCCTCTTAAATGGCTAAAAATGGATCTCATAGTAATAGAAACAGCATTGCCATTTACAAAGTGCTCCGTGAGTAATGTAATGAAATAAGGCTAGAGCATTGACAGCTGTGTTGGTCGTAATTTATATATTGATATGTATGTGTATTGAGGGTAAATTTAATATCATGTTAACGAGAGGATACTATTAGTGGTAACAAGCGTCAATAGCAACGGGAAAAAAAACGTAGTAATATTAATATTACAACTACTAGTATATTAGTATTATTAGTAATAAGAATAATATAAACAGGAATTAGAGTAAAACATGATGATCATCATTATTATCATAATAATTATTAGTAGTAGCATTAATATTATCATTATGATCATTATCATAATCATCATTATCATCATCTTTGTTATCATTATTATTAACTAAAATCATTACTGGTTTTATCATCTTTATAATCATTATCATTAGATTTATCCTTATAACAATCATTATCATCATCATAACTATTGTCGTTGTTATTATAAGTGATTGTTTTCTTTTTGATCATTACTGTAATGGATGTCATCATTTTCATCATCATCATTACTGTTATCATTACCCTAATCGCCATTATCATTATTGTTAGAATTATCAACATTATTGCTATCATTATCATTATCATAACCATCATCATTATCATCAACATTATCATTATCACTACTATCATTAGTTTTGCTGATAGTGTAGACATCATTATAATCCTTCTTATCATCATTAGTAACATCATTATCATCATCATCATTAGTAACATATCATTATCATCATCATTGTTATCACAATCAGTATCTCTTTTCATCATCATCTCTGGCGCTTCCATCATCAAGATCGCACTAACACAATTATCTTTCAAATTAACTCAAAATCCCAAAAGCATTCGAAGATGCCTCGAAATAATTAGCAACACGGCTTCAAATCCTAAATCTATTATCCGGTGGCGGGGAATCTGTCATACTGAGGCACCCCTTTACCCCTCTTGGCACCTTATGGCACCCTTTCTTTCTTCCTCCTCCCTTTCCTCCCCCGTTTCCTCTTGGTCTTTTCGTTATCCTCTTCTTTCTATCAATCTTCTTGGTTTATCCTTCTTCATCTCAATCTTCTCGGTCTCTCCTTCTTCTTCCTCTTGTTCTCCTCGGTCTCTCTTTCTTCCTCTTGGTCTTCTTCGTCTCTCCTTACCTTTAATCTTTCTGTTCGGTCCTTCTTCCTCTTCCCTTTCCCCTCCCTTCTATTCCTTCCTTCTCCCACTACCCTACACTTCCTTCCTATCTCTTCCTCCCTTTCCCTCTTATTCGCTCCTCCTCTTCCCTCCCTTCTCTTCTCTCTCCTCTCCTTTCCCCTCATTCCCCGCCGCCTGCATCCCTCGTCTCTCATGCATCCCACGTAATGCGGTGTGACTCGCTGACACTCGCTATTTAGAGAGGTACCAGCTCCGTTGACGTGGGGCCAAGCCACTGCAAGCCACAGTACCACGCCGTGTCGCGTCATATAAGTGTTATTATAAGCATTTTAGTGCAACGCCATGGTGTCGCGGGATTATATCTACATTGTGCCATCGCATCCTAACACATCGTCATGCTGCAACTTGCCATGCATCTAAGATTCAGGAAGCTCTGACAACGCAATGACGCGCCACGCCATAATTCGACTCAAGGATCTGATTAACCCCCTCCTCCTCCTCCTCCTCCTCCTCCTCCTCTTCCTACCCCTCCCCCCATTTCCATTCTCTCCCTCTATCCCCTACCTCCTTGCGAGCGACACACCTTGAATGTTTATAACCATCTCATTAAAACACCTTTGTGAACCGAGGACGACGTTCTGAGATTGCTTCTGCATATGAAATAACACTAGTAAAAAGAAAGATAAAAAAAAAGCCCATTCTGCACTCTCTACAAAGATGGGAACCCACACAAACTTGAGGCCACAGTGGGATCCATTCTGCGTACTGTCACAAATTGGTGCTAGCGGTGAGATCGAAAGCCGTCACCATCACACTATGACACCAGCAAGAAATCGTGCCCGCCTCCCATTACTCCTTAAATTATGGACCGCCGCCACATCCCAATGAACCGCGCCGCCGATACATTTTTTTTTTTTTTTTTTTTTTACTCACATAATCACAGCTGTGAAATACGCCATGTCAGGTAGTAAAGTCAAGGTAAGTCAGTGAGAGTGTTGTCCCCCATTGATCAAATTTCACCTTATTTTTCTCTTTTTTTCTAAGTAACCCCAATTCTCCCTCAGATTTTTTTCTCAGTGTGTATGCTTTGAAGGTATAATGGATTTTCGTATTATAATGTGTTATCATTGATGTTAATTCTAAAGTGTATTATTTATCGTCACATTTTAGAAGTCCCTTTATTTACATATACAGTTGTTCAAGATATTTCTTATGATTATTTTATCTTCTATAATGCTTTCTTAGAAAAAGCATCACTAACGGAATCACGTTATTTCAGCAAGTATTGTACCTACAAGCTATGACTATTTGAGCGTGTGTCTGAATAATCCGTTTATGTGTATATGTTCAGAATTAATTTACTTCACTAGGTAATTTCGTACTCTAGTAGGTGATTCACGTTCATTCATGACCTCACTGACGTGGCAATGTTACATTACGTTGATCAGACCTGTCTATAAAGACGAAATGTGTGTGTTTATGTATGTATAGATTTATGTATATTTATATGTACATATATATATACATATATATATATATATATATATATATATATATATATATATATTTATACATATATATATATATATGTATATATGTATGT
>BOPN01001650.1:108562-111062 GCA_017312705.2 Penaeus japonicus
CCTCGTTTCCCTTCTCCACCTCCTTCTTCTCCTCCATATCTTTTCTTCTTCTTCCTCCTTCTCCACCTCCTCCTCCTTTTCTTCTTCTTTTTTTTCTTTTTTTTTCACTCGCCAGTTTGATGTAATGAATGATTTGAGACAGGCAAGTAAAAATAAAAACAGAGGATACAGGTCAAAAAGTGTATGGGGGATTAGATTATATGCACTTTGTCAGTTAATCTAAGGGGAAAATAATTTCTATGCAAGCAAAATAAAAAGATGACTAGTAGCTATAATGATAAAAAGATAATTAGCATATTACATTAAAACACACCGGAATCACTCATGAGATTCTTTGATTTTTTTTTTTTTTTTCGAAAGGAGAAATGTGTACTCACCTGTCCAAAAGGAAAACTTTTTTTTCAATACGCTGTAGGCCTACTCTACTTTCGTAAAATGTATAACTGTAATCTATCTATTTATCTATCTATTCATATATATATATATATATATATATATATATATATATATATATATATATATATATATGTATATATGTATATATATATATATATATATATGTATATATATATATATATATATATATATATATATATATATACATATATATATATATATATATATATATATATATATATATATATATATATATATATATATATATGTATATATGTATATATATATATATATATATATATATATATATATATATATATATATATATGTCTATGCCTATGTAAGGATATATGAAAGCCACATTCACATCTCGGAGTGAATACACTATAAAAACCAGTGCACATCATTTCCCAGCACCGGCCTCTTCCCAACAAATGTCATCACACCTTCCCAGAAATCTGAAGTATGCTATGCTACACTGGGGAGGTACCTTCAGTCCAGCCGCAGCCGCTAACAACGCCGGAGTCTGTGACAGCATCCAATAGGGAGATTGTCACGGATCTTGCTCCTCTCGCACTGCGCGGCGTCTGCAAGACACTGTGAATGCCCGGGGCAGACATGAGGTGTGAGTAAGCCGGCCATCGTATGTGCGTGAAAAGTGCACAAGAAGACAGAGAACTATATTCATCATTCTACTATTTTCATTATATATTTCTTTCAAAGATATTGAAGGTGAGGGGTGTTTGTGCTGTGTGTAAAGTATGTGCTGCTTGACCAATAACAGCAGAAAATAAGTGTCTACATACTGTCCCGCTGACATACACGCATACAAACACACACTTTATATTCCAGAGACACTTGCTATCACCGGTGGTTCTTATGGGCGCAGGCGAGTCTAAAGTTGTCATATTGCAAATTGAAATATAAAATGTAAAAAGCCAGAAATAGGCGGGAAAGAAGCGATAAAAAGTGCGAAGGTGAAAGCATTAACTGTTAAAATGGTGGACTGCATAGACTGAATAAGGATGCCAACTTAGTTTTAATAGTAATAAATAATGATGATGAATTGTAATTATAATGATAATGAAAATATTGATAATGATAATGATAAAAGGGAAAATTATATTGACATAAAGGATAATAGCAACAAGACTGATGATAAAAAGAATAGTAATGGTAATGAAAGTGATTGGTGATGATGAAAAGGATAACAGTATAATCACGGTAAAAATAATAGAAATAATGATGATGGATGAGAAGGGATAATGATAATAGAATAGATATTATAATAATAATAGATAATAATAAAGATATTTATAATGATAATAATAATAATGATAATAATAATAATGATAATGATAATGATAATAATGATAATAATAATAGTGATGATGATGATAATAATGATAATAATAATAATAATGATAATAACAATAGCGATGATAATAATAATAATAATAATAATAACAATAAAGATAATAATGATAATGATAATAATGATACTACTACTAATAATAATAATAACAATAATGATAATAATAATAGTAATGAATATAATAATAATGATAATGACAATAATGATAGTAATAAGATAATCATAAGGATATAAACATAATGATAATGATAATGATAATAATAATGATAATATTAACAACAGTCAAATGATAATGATGATGGCAATAATAATTCTGATAATAATAATGATGATAATGATATAAATTAGAAGATAATCATTATCATCATGAAAAAAATATAATGATAAAATTAATAATAAAGTTAACAAACAATAATTATGAAAATAAATATAAATAATAATAATAATATTGATCATATTCATAATAAAAATAATGATAAGAAAGAGGAAAATTATGATAATAATGATTAAGATAAAAGTAGCACGTGTAAATATATAAATGATGAGGATATTAGTAATAATGATAATGATTATGATATTGATGATAATAAGGATAATAATAATGATGAGGATAATGATAATAATATTGATACTATTGCTAATAATAATTGTGATAATAATAGCAATAATAATAATAGTAACAATGATAATAAATAATGGTGATGATAATACTGCTACTACAAAAATTAT
>BOPN01001650.1:118562-126062 GCA_017312705.2 Penaeus japonicus
GAAGGATAGCCAATGTAAGTTGAATAAACACAACTAATTGGAAATCAACCCCGAAATTAAATTACCTGGAATCAGGTAAGTCCGAATACAGGGAGTTTCAAGGGAAACTATGAATATATATTATATGCTTATATATCTGTATCTATCTATCTATCAATCTATATGATAATGATGATAATGATAGCAATGGTAACAGTATTAACAATGATGATGATAGTGATAATATTAATGATGATGATGATGAATAATGATCGTACTAATGATGATGATAACCATAAAAGTGATATTAACTGATATTAGACTATATGAGCAATAATTGAAAGCACCATCAATGACGATGCTGACGCTAAACAAATCAGCAAAGAGAACACGAGATAAAAGAGAAACAGGTAAGGAAAAAAAATGAACACGTGGCCTTTGCCATCTGACCCCTGACCTCTGACCTCTGAGATCCCTGCATCTAAAATGAATCACCTGTCCTGTGGAGAGAGTTCTATTGCTTTGTACGAATATGAGTTCGCTTACGATTGTTTCAAAAAGCGTACATTCTCTCTCTCTCTTTCTCTTTCTCTTTCTCTCTCTCTCTCTCTCTCTCTCTCTCTCTCTCTCTCTCTCTCTCTCTCTCTCTCTCTCTCTCTCTCTCTCTCTCTCTCTCTCTCTCTCTCTCTCTCTCTCTCTCTCTCTCTCTCTCTCTCTCTCTCTCTCTCTCTCTCTCTCTCTCTCTCTCTCTCTCTCTCTCTCCCTCTCTCAATTTATATCTATATCTCAGCCGCAAAATGGAACTCTTTGCAGCATTATGTAAATGAGTGTTCTTTCATTTTGTGCTTATTTTCCCTTATGAAGCAGAGATAGGACAGTCATTTCAAGAGAGTCGTACCGTGATACGCGGTTAACATCATTATTATTATGATTACTTTTCAGATCATAATGTGACGCTAAATTATTCATAGACGATTCTCGGTTACGTGTAATTTATGCATATGCTCCTACCTGTCCATGAGGTCTAATTTCATTATGAATGCAAATTGCAATGTCAAGCATGGCGGCTACACTTAGGGTGATGTAATAACGTTATGCAACAGACAGGTTATGAATGAACAATGGAAAAGGTAAACAAGATTAGAGAACGAACGTCTTTATTCTGCAGATTAAGGAATAAGCATGTGATTGAAAGTGTGCAATATAATTCTGTTTACGATGTTAGATATTATTAACATCATCATTATAACTATCATCGTCATTATCATCATCATCATCTTTATTATTATTATTGTTATGATTACAATCAATATTATCATATTTTTCCATCATTATTATTCCTATTATCATCAGCAGCTACATAATCATTATCATCATTATTATCAACCTCGTCATTATAATTATTATAATGATCACTGATATTGTTATTGTTTTCATCATTATCATTATCATCATTACCATTATCATCGTTATCATTATCCCCATTATTATCACTATCATCAACATTATCATAATTATCAACAATATCATGATTATTATTATCATTACTACTATTCTTGTTATTATTATTTTCATACGACTACTACTAATACTAATTATTATTCATCACCATTTTAATTAAGATTAATATCATCATCCTTATCATGATCATTATCATTGTTACGCTTATTGATCATCATTATCAAAATAATAATCATCACTATCATTATACTATCATCAACATTATTATCCTTATTATAATTAGGATGATCATGATAATGATAACAATGATGATAACAATAATAACGAATATGAATATGATGATGATAGCAAGAGTAATAAGAATAATGATAATAATAATAACAATAATAATAATAATGATAATTATAGTAATAATGACGATAATAATCATCAGTCGCAATGGGAATAATGATAATAACAATAACAATAATCATAACAATGATAATGTTACTTGTAGTAGTATTAGTAGTATAATTATTTTCATTAGTATGACAATTATCGTTATCATTACTATCTTTATTATCATTGCCATTTTTATTATGATCCTAAATCTCATCAGCATTATAATACTATCATTATCACATTTTCTTTGTCATTATAATCATTATTATTATCGTTATTACTATCATTACTGTCATTATTATCATTATCATCATCATTTTTATCATCATTTTTATCATCATTATCATTGTTATTATTATCATTATCACCATTGTCATCATCATCCCTATCATTATCATACCTGCCATCGCAAGGGCAACAGTGCGATACCTTTACCACTTGCATGTTTGTTTTAGATTAGCATAGAGTTTTTGCACTTGGTTTGGCCGGAGAAAACACATGTCAGGCTTTTCTCGTCTCTGAGAAATCTCTTTCGTATTTTTTTCTTAATCTCATACTCTTTCTCTTCCATTTCCTCCTTATCCTCTATTTTTAGCCGTCCCCCTGCACACCACTGGCTTTAAAAAAGGGTGAAGAAATACACATTCCTAGCTTAATAAAACAGTCGTCTATAAATTTCCTTTGCAGTACACAATTCTTATCATCACTTTACAAGATCCCTACAGTAGTCTCTCTGCCTCTCCATATGAAAGTAATTTCTACTATCCTTCTTTAGTCTACGAACCCTCCTGTAGTAGTCTCTCCATGCCTTCTTTAGTCTACGAACCCTCCTGTAGTAGTCTCTCCAAGCCTTCTTTAGTCTACGACCCCTCCTGTAGTAGTCTCTTCAAGCCTTCTTAGTTTTACGACCTCCTGTAATAGTCTCTCCAAGCTTCTTATTCACATGACCTCCTTGCAGTAGTTCTTCAAGCCTTCTTTAGTCTACGACCCCTCCTGTAGTAGTCTCTCCAAGCCTTCTTTAGTCTACGACCCCTCCTGTAGTAGTCTCTCCAAGCCTTCTTTAGTCTACGAACCCTCCTGTAGTAGTCTCTCCAAGCCTTCTTTAGTCTAATGAACCTTCCAGGTAGGCTCCTGCGTCTTCTTCTTTAGTTCACGGTTCCCTCCTGTGGCAGTCTCTCCAAGCCTTCGGTCTATGAACCCTCCTGTAGTAGCTCCTCCAAGCCCTCTTTAGTCTACGAACCCTCCTGTAGTAGTCTCTCGCGCCTTCTTTAGTCTACGACCCCTCCTGTAGTAGTCTCTCTATAGCTTCTTGCCCATGAACCTCCCAGTAGTCTCTCCGTTTCTAGTCTACGAACTCTCCTGTAGTAGTCTCTCCAAGCCTTCTTTAGTCTACGACCCCTCCTGTAATAGTCTCTCCAAGCCTTCTTTAGTCTACGACCCCTCCTGTAGTAGTCTCTCCAAGCCTTCTTTAGTCTACGAACCCTCCTGTAGCAGTCTCTCCTGCTCTTGCCTGCTGACCTCTGTATTGTTCCCGCCTTCTTTAGTCTATGAACCCTCCTAGAACCATCGCCTTCTTTAGTCTACGAACCTCTCCTTGTAGCAGTCTCTCCAAGCTTCCTCTTTAGTCTACGACCCCTCCTGAGTTGTTCTGCCTTCTTTAGTCTATGAACCCTCCTGTAGTAGTCCATCGCGCCTTCTTTAGTCTACGAACCCTCCTGTAGTAGTCTCTCCAAGCCTTCTTTAGTCTACGACCCCTCCTGTAGTAGTCTCTCCAAGCCTTCTTTAGTCTACGAACCCTCCTGTAGTAGTCTCTCGTGCCTTCTTTAGTCTACGACCCCTCCTGTAGTAGTCTCTCCAAGCCTTCTTTAGTCTACAAACCCTCCTGTAGTAGTCTCTCGCGCCTTCTTTAGTCTACAAACCCTCCTGTAATAGTCTCTCCAAGCCTTCTTTAGTCTACGAACCCTCCTGTAGTAGTCTCTCCAAGCCTTCTTTAGTCTACAAACCCTCCTGTAGTAGTCTCTCGCGCCTTCTTTAGTCTACAAACCCTCCTGGAATAGTCTCTCCAAGCCTTCTTTAGTCTACGAACTCTCTTGTAGTAGTCTCTCCAAGCCTTCTTTAGTCTACAAATCCTCTTGTAGTAGTCTCTCGTGCCTTCTTTAGTCTACAAACCCTCCTGGAATAGTCTCTCCAAGCCTTCTTTAGTCTAAGAACCCTCCTGTAGTAGTCTCTCCAAGCCTTCTTTAGGCTACAAACCCTCCTGTAGTAGTTTATCGCGCCTTCTTTAGTCTATGAACCCTCCTGTAGTAGTTTCTCGCGCCTTCTTTAGTCTATGAGCCCTCTTGTAGTAGTCTCGCGCCTTCTTTAGTGAACGACCCCTCCTGTAGTAGTCTCTCGCGCCTTCTTTAGTCTACAAACCCTCCTGTAGTAGTTTATCGCTACTTCTTTAGTCTATGAACCCTCCTGTAGTAGTCTATCGCACCTTCTTTAGTCTATGAACCCTCCTGTAGTAGTCTATCGCACCTTCTTTAGTCTACGAACCCTGCTGTAGTAGTCTCTCGCGCCTTCTTTAGTCTACGAACCCTCCTGTAGTAGTCTCTCACGCCTTCTTTAGTCTATGAACCCTCCTGTAGTAGTCTCTCGCGCCTTCATTAGTTTATGAACCCTCTGTAGTAGCTCCGGTTTCTTGAAGCTCCTATAAACCCTCCTGTAGTAGTTCAATGCGCCTTTAGTCTAGAGAACCTCCGTAGTAGTTCCTCCTGGGTACTGTATTAGTCTATGAACCTCTGTAGTAGTCTCGCAAGCCTTCTTTAGCTCTATAAAATCCTCCAGCAGTCTCCTTTTCATGCCTCTTTGAATTACGACCCCTCCTGTAGTAGTCTCTTAAGCCTTCTTATTCTACAACCCTCCTGTAGTAGTCTCTCCAAGCCTCTTTAGGCCTTAATGAACCCTCCTGTAGCAGTTCTCCAAGCCTTCTCTTTAGTCTACGAACCTCCTGTAGTAGTCTCTTGCGCCTTCATTAGTTTATGAACCCTCTTGTAGTAGTCTCGCGCCTTCTTTAGTCTATAAACCCTCCTGTAGTAGTCTCTCCAAGCCTTCTTTAGTCTACGAACCCTCCTGTAGTAGTCTCTCGCGCCTTCATTAGTCTATGAACCCTCTTGTAGTAGTCTCTGCAAGCCTTCTTTAGTCTACAAATCCTCCTGTAGTAGTCTCTCGCGCCTTCTTTAGTCTACGACCCCTCCTGTAGTAGTCTCTCGCGTCTTCTTTAGTCTACGAACCCTCCTGTAGTAGTCTCTCCACGCCTTCTTTAGTCTATGAACCCTCCTGTAGTAGTCTCTCGCGCCTTCATTAATATATGAACCCTCTTGTAGTAGTCTCTGCAAGCCTTTTTTAGTCTACAAATCCTCCTGTAGTAGTCTCTGCAAGCCTTTTTTAGTCTACAAATCCTCCTGTAGTAGTCTCTCCAAGCCTTCTTTAGTCTATAAACCCTCCTGTAATAGTCTCTCCACGCCTTCTTTAGTCTACGAACCCTCCTATAGTAGTATCGCGCCTTCTTTAATCTACGAACCCTCCTGTAGTAGTCTCACGCCTTCTTTAGTCTACGAACCCTCTTGTAGTAGTCTATCGCGCCTTCATTAGTCTATGAACCCTCCTGTAGTAGTCTATCGTGCCTTCATTAGTCTATGAACCCTCCTGTAGTAGTCTATCGCGCCTTCATTAGTCTATGAACCCTCCTGTAGTAGTCTATCGCGCCTTCATTAGTCTACAAACCCTCCTGTAGTAGTCTATCGCGCCTTCATTAGTCTATGAACCCTCTTGTAGTAGTATATCGCGCCTTCATTAGTCTATAAACCCTTTTGTAGTAGTCTATAGCGCCTTCATTAGTCTATGAACCCTCCTGTAATAGTCTATCGCGCCTTCATTAGTCTATGAACCCGCTTGTAGTAGTCTATCGCGCTTTCTTTAGTCTACGAACCCTCCTGTAATAGTCTATCGCGCCTTCATTAGTCTATGAACCCTCCTGTAATAGTCTATCGCGCCTTCATTAGTCTATGAACCCTCTTGTAGTAGTCTATCGCGCCTTCTTTAGTCTATGAACCCTCCTGTAGTAGTCTCTCGCGCCTTCTTTAGTCTATGAACCCTCCTGTAGTAGTCTATCGCGCCTTCTTTAGTCTATGAACCCTCTTGTAGTAGTCTATCGCGCCTTCTTTAGTCTATGAACCCTCCTGTAGTAGTCTCTCCAAGCCTTGTTTAGTCTACAAACCCTCCTGTAGTAGTTTATCGCGCCTTCATTAGTCTATGAACCCTCTTGTAGTAGTCTATCGCGCCTTCATTAGTCTATGAATCCTCCTGTAGTAGTCTATCGCGCTTTCTTTAGTCTATGAACCCTCCTGTAGTAGTCTCTCGTGCCTTCATTAGTCTATGAACCCTCTTGTAGTAGTCTATCGCGCATTCTTTAGTCTACGAACTCTCCTGTAGTAGTCTCTCGCGTCTTCTTTAGTCTACAAACCTTCCTACGCGCCTACCTACAGCAGTATCTCCATACCTCCCTGTAGTAGTGGCTGTACACCTAAATACAACGGTCTCTAAAACCCTACAACCTCTACAGGAGCGACTACACGGGGGCGCCGACCAACACAGAGACAGGGGCTGGCCAGGGACTTTGCGCGGGATAAGATAGCAAATCCCGCCTAAGCTCGAACTTCCACGCAATGCGCTCCGTTTTATATACGGCGAGAGTGATGGAATGGCTTGGGCGAGGCAGGGGGACGGGTTTTTTTCCCCGTTTTCTTTTTCTTTCGTCTCTTTTTTTTTCTTTTTTCTTTTTTTTTTTTCCTTTCTTCTAAGATTGTTATTTTCTTTCTATTTTTTGCGGGTTTCTCTACGTGTTTGTTTTTCGCTTTTCTATCCTTCTTTTCGTATCTTTTCTTCTCACGTGTTTCTTGCACGCTTTAGTTTTAGTTTCCTATCGCGATTTTATTTTTCCTTGTTTTCTTTATATCACACCAACTCCAGTCATTCAAATCTATTAAATTATTCAGCTCATATGACCAGTTACCCCGGTGATTAAAGACCAATGACTTTTTTTTTCAAATAGGTAAATAAATAATTACATGAATAGACGATTTGATAAATGAATAAAAAGCGTTCAAAGTCAGACAAAGTATTCCAGACACGTTCGCTTTGATTAAGATCTGACAAATCACTCGCTATTCTCTGCCCTTGTGACACGCGATAATTACTTTCCGCATATTTTGACACGGGTGGCGAGGGGGAGCGGGGGTGAGGGGAGGTAATAGAAGGGGGGGGGGATGGGGAGGGTTGCTACGTGTCCTTCCAGAACTTTGCATTCATGTTATTCGTTCTGGTTATGCTTGTTAGAGAACGAGAGAGGGGAGGGATCACTTGATTCCAATTTGTAACGCTATAACTAGTGTCGTTTTTTTTTTTTTTTCGTTTTTTTTATCTTTATTATAATAAATTGCTCTTTATATACTGTAAAAAAATATATATCTTGCGATTGTTACGTATTTATCATCTGTGTTCTTTATTTATCATTTTTGATGATTTTGATTTATCCTATTGACTTTTATTTCGTTATAACTATCATTTCTAGTTTGTTTGTTTTTTATATAAAGATTCTTATGGGAAATTATACAGACAATCTTGTAAAGTATTCAG
>BOPN01001650.1:143562-146062 GCA_017312705.2 Penaeus japonicus
CAATAGTGAAAATGATGATGATAATGACGATAACCATAATAATAATGACAGTGATAGCAACAATGGTAATAATTGCCAAGATAATATTAATGATGATATTGGTGATAGTAACAATAGAAATAAGGGTATTACTATTGGTAATGCTAACAACAACATTGTTTTTATCATAATTATCACGATCATTTATTATCTTTATTACTTTTGTCATTATCAGATCATCGTCATTATTGTTTCATCCTCATGATCATTTTATTAACATTATTATTATCGGATTGGTATTAGGATAACTAACATGATCATCATTATCATGACTATTATCATTATCATCTTTATTGTTATTATTGTTATCATCATTACTACTACTACTACTATCATCAGGATCATTATAATTATTCTTTTCATTATCTCACTGTCATCATTAATATACTATTAACATCATTATCAATTTTTTTATTTTCATTATTATGATCATTACCATTGCTATTGTAATTAACATATTTATTATCATCATTATCACTATTACTTTGTATCACTATAACTAGTTATAATTATTATTATTATTATTATCATTATTGTTATTATCATTATTATTATTATTATTATTATTATTATTATTATTGTTATTATTATTATCATTGTTATTGTTATTATTATTATTATTATTATTATTATTATTATTATTATTATTATTATTATTATTATTATCATTATCATTATCATTATTATTATTATTGCCATTATTGCTATTATCATCATTATTATCATTATCATTAATACCGTTATCTTAATCATTATTATTACTATCATTAGCATTATTATTATCGCTATTTTTATCCTAATTATCACCATCATGTTATCATAATTAGTTTTACCATTATCATCATTATTACTAGTGGTAGTATCATTGATTTTATCATTATTATTATCATTACTATTATTATTATTATTATTATTATCATTATTATTATTATTATTATTATCATTATTATCATTATCAGTATAATTATTATTATCATTATTATTATTATTATTATTATCATTATTATTATCATTATTGTTATTATTAATATTATCATTATTGTTATTATTATTATCATTGTTATTATTATCATTATCATTATAATCATTATTGTTATTGATATTATTATCATTATTATCATCATCATCATAATCATCATTATCATTAGTATCGTTATCATTATATTCATTATCATAACTATTTCTACTATTGTTATCATTATCATAACTATTATCACTATTGTTATCATCATCAACACCATCGATCATACGGCTAGTCCCCTCATATTCATTATCATCTTTACTGTTATTGAAATTATTATTATTACTATCATCATCACTACTCTCATTACCATAATGTTTTAATAATCATTATCTTCATCATTATCATCCTTATTATCTTCATCATCGTCATCATCATTATTGTTGTTGTTGTTTTTGTTATCATCATAATTGTTTCTTTGTTATTGTTTTTCATCATCATCATCAACACTATCATTATCCTTTGCATTGTATCCTCTATCATTGATACCTACTGTATCAAGTCGATCTCCCTGTTCTTCACTCTTTAGAAGAAAAAATAAATAAACATATAGAGAAGATGAAACAAAAACAAACAGATGAAATAAACAAGCAAATAAGTCAACAGAGCTAGTAAACAGGACCAAAAGGCAGGCAAAAGTGCAAAATCCTTCGAAACAAGTATGGATCAAAAACAGAAGGACCGGACTGGGGGACTTCTGGCGTTTCTTTGTTATTGTTTTTCATCATCATCATCAACACTATCATTATCCTTTGCATTGTGTTCTCTATCTTTGATACCCAATGTATTAAGTCGATCTCCCTGTTCTTCACTCTTTAGAAGAAAAAATAAATAAACATATAGAGAAGATGAAACAAAAACAAACAGATGAAATAAACAAGCAAAGAAGTGAACAGAGCTAGTAAACAGGACCAAAAGGCAGGCAAAAGTGCAAAATCCTTCGAAACAAGTATGGATCAAAAACAGAAGGACCGGACTGGGGGACTTCTGGCAGAGTGACGAACAGCCAATCAGCAGCGTCGGTGGTGAATGGTTCCCTGCTGACCTCTTCTGACCTTTCTATATCGCTGCCGGGAAGGAGGGAAGGGTAGAGGAGGGGAGGAGTCGGGGGGAGGGGGAGGGGCTGAGATAGATGAAAGCGCGAGGGAAGGTGAGGGGAGAGCGTAGAGGGGAGGAGGGGATCGGGATAGGCAGAGGACGATAGAGAAGAGAAGGAAGAGAGACGGAAAGGGAGATGGAGAATAAGGCGAGGTGATGGAGTGAGAGAGAGAGAGAGAGAGAGAGAGAGATAGACAGAGAGGGAGAGAGAGAGAGAGAGAGACAGAGAGAGAGAGAGAGAGAGAGAGAGAGAGAGAGACAGAAACAGACATACAGACAAACCGAGACAGAGCGAGAAAGAGCGAGGAACAACCGAGCATTGGAAAGTTAAAATAACAGAAC
>BOPN01001650.1:153562-163562 GCA_017312705.2 Penaeus japonicus
GCGGAGATGGAAGAGTTATCAACAGATATGAATGTATCTTTCAGGAGATGAAATCGGAGGTAATGCATTTGTCGTAGAAATATGGACTAGCTTGCACAAAGTCTTTGAATCCTACTGTACACAACTAGAAGAATACAGTTATACATATACACAGAGAGCTACGTTTCGAACATGAGTGTATTTACATATGCCATTCAACTTTCTGCGATATACTTATAACACGATATATTTCACTTGATACTATTAATGCCATGTATTGTCATGCGATTGATTGGCTTGTAAGTTGAATCTGATATTACATAACATTGATCAACATACTCATATTGTTCATGAAACAGTTTGCAATCCTATTTCAATATGCTGTGGCTGACTTTATATATTTTCTTTTGCGAGCATCTCGGCCTTGCCATAGTCATCAGTCATAGATTGCCAAACTCACATAGAAATGATTCCCTTAAATAGAGGGAAATATGGCAGACTCTTGTACTTGAAGCTTGGGATCTTCCTGCTCCACAAAGCGCGCGAATCTGTGTCTTGTTTTTTTCCTTGTGGGAAGGTGATATTTCCCTTGTTTGTCCTTTATTGTTTGTTGCTTTTTCAGTCCTTAACTGTTTGTTTCTTTTCAAACTGCAGGGATGTGAAAGGATAATCAAGCAGCGTACTATGGCTCACAGTCGCGCTTGTATGACACAGTCGTCTATTTCATAAATATGTATTTATTTAGTATTTGTTTTTTGTTTTTTTTTAATCGATACACCCTATTCATGCAGCTAAAAGAAGACAAATAAATTTCAACATCACATATACAACACTTTGTTTTTGTTTAAGCAAGAAGAACAACAACATCATTTCCTTATATACACTTTCTACAACAATCTCGCAGCCTGGTATATAAGCCACGGGGAAATTTTGCTTAAAAATAGCTTAGAATATAGATTGACAAGGAGGGGGGGGGGGGAATGCACTTAGCTTTTAGTGATATGACGATTCAATTGGTCTGACCAGCTGATTGAGGAGGAACTCAAAGAATCAACGTATTATGCTACGATAGAACAACAAGATGGATATAAGTCGGCTGAATCATTTTTCTAAAGATGAATTTCAGTTTACCCTTTTTTTATTATTTTAAATCATTAAATCTCACTCCATTTCGCACACTCTCTACACTTGTTTTTTTTCCATTGTGGAATCAACGAAAGGCTATCCTAAATAAGCACTTTTTCGGATCTAACTTTACATCTAATAACAATCTTCAGCTTTGCTATTCTATGAGAATCATTAGCATTTATTTTTGTCCACTAGACTCGACGTAATCAAACACCCCATTCTCAATACGAGGCAAATCAAGCCATCCTAACCCTTCTGCACAAGTGTATATGGTTGATAATCCCTTACACAGCAACAAAAGAGAAAGTTGTGCATAGGATTAGCACAGGATTAGCCTTGCACGCATGGGGCATTCTATATAAGATATAGAAGATGAATATCTCTAAGTATAGTTTAAAGGTTAGAATAATTTAAAAAATTGGGGTTATTAGGTGTGGTTGTAAACAGGCAAGGTTTCAGGGTTAGGTAGAGGTTTCAGTTATGACTAAAAGTCTACTCTGACTTTGGCGCGCTGGTGTGGTCACTGGCCAACGCAAATAACGGCAAAGGTAGCAGTAAAAAGAGCCTCTTTATTTCGAGTTCGTTTATGCAAGCTTGACTTTCTTCCTGGTTTCTGCTATGCTAAGTTGCCCTTCTTGTATTTGCCTCCAGTGCCACCTCAAGCGCCATCTACCAAAAGGTGAAAGAAACGCAAAAGGAGGTGGATTACGGAACTAAAATATATATGTATATGGAGCAAAAGCTAGAGAAGTCGAGAGAGAATAGATTCGCAGATCGAAATATGAATATTTCCCAGAGCAGAAACGAGGAGAAGAATCTATTCCAAAAGATCAGACTTCACGCCAATGGGAAACTCATTGTTATGGTTGAAGAATGTCGGTTAGAAATGGCAAGATGGCGTCTGATTAACCTGGATAGTTCTGTTTTGTTTTCAGATTTCATATTACGTTCAGTATAGAGTATAAATATCGGATTATATCCAGGTCAACACCAGTATATCTTTATTAGACCTGAACATTTGTCAGGCATAATTGGGACCTTTGATGTGTAACCTCAAGACTATAAATCAAAAAGGTTACAGGGAGACTGAGTACTTCATCTTTAAAATCTATTATATTTTTTCCCAAACATTTTGGGCTACATATACACACACACACA
Source organism: Penaeus japonicus (assembly GCA_017312705.2). Lineage (NCBI taxonomy): Eukaryota > Metazoa > Arthropoda > Malacostraca > Decapoda > Penaeidae > Penaeus > Penaeus japonicus. Next base: position 155,828 of record BOPN01001650.1, read on the forward strand.
CACACACACACACACACACACACACACACACACACACACACACACACACACACACACACACACACACACACCCACACACACACATATATATATGTATATATATATATATATATATATATATATATATATATATATATATATATATATATATATACATATATACATATCTATATTTATAATGAATATATATATATATATATATATATATATATATATATATATATATATATATATATATATATATATGCATATATACATACATAAATACATATACATACATACATGCATCTATATACCTATAATATATGCATACATTTATACATGTACATACATACATACATACATATATATATACATACACACACACACACACACACACACACACACACACACACACACACACACACACACACACACACACACACACACACACACACACACACACACACACACACACACACACACACACATATACTTGTGCGTGTGTGTATATAAATGAATATGCTTATATAAGTGTGAGCGTAAACATATACCCATATTCATTTTTGTATGCATGTATATATATGTATCCAGATTCCTTTTTAATTAAGAAGGTAAGATTTCCTCATGAAAGGTCGGACAAGCATACAGAGTAATACTCAAGAGTGGAAAAAGTTTTGATTCATTTTCATGATGCCAGATCACGATATATCATAACACAGACACGTCCAGAGTGATGCAAATTATGACATTGCTGTCAGCTATTTATTCATTCAAGTTGAGAATAGTCTAATTGAAGAAATGGAAGTAGATGAAGTACAAAGCCTTCGGACTATACATATATAACAAACAAGAGTGAATCACACCATCAGTGATATAGTATTAGAAGGCCTGGAATATGTATTGGAACCTCTCTCGGCATCAGTCCAATACGTGAATTAAACGGGAACATAAATATCAATTTCCTATCACCTACACCTATAAATTGATACAAGGAACAACGCCAGTGTTCACTAGGTTTAAACTGAAAGCCGCAGTTAAGGGGAAGCCTCAACACGGAGACTTTATTTCGAAATTCTTATCTGTTATTAGTAGTTCCCATTTGCTGAGATTCTTATGTACGAACACACAGTCGGGTTTGCAGCGGAGGTAAATGCATTTAGCTGTAACTGACACTTTACCTACCGGGAATGAGGTTCAGTGACAGTTGAAACCCTATTTTATTTTTGCTACTGTTGTTAGTATTGTTCCATTAGTCTTGGCATTAATTTTGGTAAAAGGATATGTCCTTTTCTTTCAACCCGTCTCAAAAATAAAGAGAAGAAAAAGTTGGTCCACTAAAAGGCATTATTTTTGCCGGAGAGAAAAAAATGCATTCCAGCTGAGGTTGTTTTAATCAAGCTGCTAAAGTACTGTTTGATATACATATGCATATACATATACATACATACATACATACATACATATATATATATATATATATATATATATATATATATATATATATATATATATATATATATATATATATATATATATATATATATATATATATATATATATATATATATATATATATATATATATATATATATATATATATATATATATATATATGTATATGTATAAATACATATCAGTAGCAGCATTGTACCTTATACATATTTTCATATTCAAGCCGAGTAAAATGCATTTTCATGAGTTCAAAATGACTAGTGATTGTATAATCAAGCAAATCTTGTAATTCGCTTGACCGCAGCTTATCTAGAGCTGTTCCGCTCACCTGCGTGACGCTAGATTAAGATCAATTCACTCATTTGGCTCACATGCAGACAACAACAGATATGTCAGTTCAGTACACTCATCAAACATGGCTTCACGAAATCCTCGCTTTGTTTGATACACATAAACTCCCATATAAAAATTGATAAGATGAATACAAAATGTGTTGTACTGCTGTGACTTAATACCGCTCGAATCAGACTTTCTTTAGCTCTGGTATCATTTTTTTTCTTTGATATCTTCTTACTGATATGGTTAAGTAAGATGTAAATCGAAGGCCTCACATTCAACACAAATGATTCTATATAAATATATCATCCAAGATTACTAATAACTGAGAACCCAAGGTTTCCGAAGCCTCACTTAAGTCCAATTTCATGAAAAGTTTATATTTTGATTGGGGTCGCTTAGGTGTCCATACAATGAAAAGGATGACTAACATAACACTCTTTAATACAATTACATATATATCCATCGACACGCACAATAGAACGCTGGAACTACGTGAATTTTTTTTTAAATGGTCACACATTGATTCGTTTAAGTGAGGATTCGGAAGGACTTGGCGATGTAAAAAGATTCTAGATTCTAGTTTCTAGAGTGATTCGTGAGCTTGGCTACCATAAGAACTGCGTGCAGACGGCTCGTGATGGGGCTAACGTTAGGGACTGCCACACACACCAACACTCCGCCATGTTCGAAGCATTTGGCGGTTATATGGGAATGTTCGGATTTGAATTCAAACGGCTCGTAACGGAAAACTCTTGGACCTTTCCATCCCTTTGATGGATTAAAGCTGATATACGATGATCTAAAATAAATATATACAACGAAATATGGCACTGATTACTATTGCACGGAGATGATACATCATCAGTATGCATTGCGTTTTGAGGACAGATTTTACGGCTGTATATTGTGATCTGATGGCAATGGAAGGGGCAAAGCCACTTTCACCATTTTTAGGATATTCTTTTAACGGTAAGGCATCTCTATTTCATTCTGAATCTTTATGTTCTACTCCGAAATGGTTCTGCTTGGTTACTAATAAAAATAATGAACAAATGGCACCGTTGAAAATTATTCAAAACATTATGCAGGTTAAACAGAATCTAACGGAACCCATAGCAGAGTCTTGGGTGCTGGTGTCCCTAACTCTTTAATAGATTCTAACTATGTACAACTATAACTACATCAACTAGTACTGATACTGGAAACAGGAAAGTAACTAACCAGCGCTTGGTCTGAAGTTTAGGTACCTTCGACCAACATAGAATATTGTGCATTCATTATGTCATGCAGCATAAATGTCATAACAACATTCCCTCTGTACATGTTATACTTCATCTGACAGGTATCATCAACCAACCAGTAATAACAATTTTTTCAAATAATATAAAAGTTTATATCTCACTGTGCGTACACCACTTCATGTATGCTATTGCATGACTGAAAAGTAAATTAATGTTATAAAATTGCAATACAGTTACATTGTATGAATTTGTGACTCTTAACTGTGAATAGTTTACACATTTCAAACTCTATATACAATAACACATAAGAAGCATGGGTACATAACTCCAGGTTTTCTTTCGTTTTTATATCAAATACATTACTAGATCAACAATAAATTGTATTTACTGGTCGTAATGGAAAGTTCCTCCTTGCTGCATCTGCTGTTGCCTGAATGGGTTGTTATCAACCGGCCTTTGTGACACAGTTCTGTTATCACTGGTTACATGACCATTTGCTCCCTGGTTATTGTAGTCTGTAACTTGCATTTCCATAGCTTCGTAAGTGCCATAATTTTCCTGTTGTCCCTTGGAGAGCTTTGAGAATTCTAAGTGATTCTTATCTCCTCCAGGCACTTGCTGACCCTCCTGCATGGTGTAAGTTTGGAAATCTCCTTGTGGGGGATCCTGCATATTCAGTTGTTCTTGGCTCTCCTCTTCGAAGGGCTTGTAGTCATACACATGGCGGAGGGAATAAAGCATGGGACAGTATATAAGATTGGAGAGAGCAATTCCGATATTGAGTGCCACGAAGCCAATAGTCGTCACTACACTGCCAGCGATCATCGGTCCAAACGCATAGGCGAGGGAGTAAGATATGTCCGCGATAGCGTAGATAGAACCGTAAACGCTGACATACCGCGTGTCCACAAGGTATCCCAGTGTAGGAAGAAGAGCTGTGTCTATAAGAGCAATGCCAAAGCATATGACACATATTGGCATCATCACGACCCAATAATTTGTTGCAAATGGCAAGAAGAAGCAACTGATTCCTTCTAATGCTAAGCCTCCAGCCGCCATCATCCATTGGTAGTTGGGATACTTCTTCGACATCTTTACAGTCAAGACAACCCCGGCGACGTGAGGGAAGAATGACGGCAGCCAAATCATCCCTAACTGCCACTCTTCCACTTCCATGTTGTCCATCATCCAAACGCTGATGGTTGGCTCAAGGAAAGCTAACGATACATTAGACATCATAAGCGCTCCCGCACAGCAAAGGATGTATGGGTCCATGAATAGCCTAAATATAGGCGTTCCTTTCTTATGCTCCACTCCGAGTTCTTTCTTTTGATCTCGTATAGGTCTCATCACTAACCTCAGTGCCACTGCATCGAACAGTGATACAAAGGCTAGGATCAAAAATGGCATTTCTTTCCCAGCAAACTGGTATAAAGTCCCGCCAAAAGGTGGGGCAACCAGACAACCAAAGGATATAAAGGCAAGGGCTATACCAAGGGCTTTTGTCCGTTCTGCTTCTTCTGTGTAAGTATCGGCAATCATAGCCAAGCCAGACGTATCAGCGAATGCTGAACCAACACCCTGTAGACTCCTGGCGAAGAACAGCACACCGTAAGAGCGGCCACATGCGAAGATGGCTGTTGATAAGAACATAACGATGAGCCCAAATGTCATAGGGATATCATATCCGATCTTGTCAATGATGGTACCTGATATAGGATTCACCATAAGTTGTATGAGAGCTTTAGAAGCAAAGAGAATCCCAATAGCTGTATCTTCGCCTTCGTATACAGTGACCTGATTGATATATTTTGGCTTTGGTGCTATTGTATAGTTCCCCGTAGAATTAGTGTAGTACCTGATGCTAGACTCATTGAACCTAATCATACTTCCTCCTTCCAAATGTGTCGTCCATGACCCAATCCTCCGCAGATAGTCTGGGATGATGGGCACAATGACCATATACAACATGTTATCCAGCAACAAGGCAATACTGACAATCACCAACACTATTTTCCTCTGCACTCGAGGCTCCTTCATGCAGTCGTATAGTGCATCCCATATCTCCAGGAGGCTCAGGTTGACGCCTGGCACTACGAAGTTCTGTACTTTGTCTTTAAACGACATTTTTGTGAATTCTTTTTATTCCTTGTGTGTTCAAACGTAAGTGGTAGGTTTCAGTTTTTTTGGGAAAACTAGCTTATTATCTCGTTATTCGAAATGAGTAACTTTACAAGGCATCTTTAAAGATTTGTTTACAATCATTCAAGATGACATGTTAACGATGATGCTTGTCCATTCACTACTGACCTTCCCGGCCTCACAAGCGTTCATGCCTTATCAGCCTCGTCTGTGGGTTGGCCTGCAATTAAAATCTGCCTCCTCCCTCTCCCTCTCTATTGAAGGTGCACCCGATCTGGGACGACCTGCCTCGGTTTTGTTTAGTAATGAGAGCAGGCTGACGTCGATGGCTCTTCAAGCAAGAGTGTGAAGGGCACTTGAGATTACGGGGAGAGATCAAGGGGCGACTATTGAGAACAAGAAGGTGGTTCCGAAATGATTCTGGTCTTTGTAGGAAACGCTAGACACGTATTCTCAACGTATTATTCATTCACGGTCAATTTCAATAGAAATAAAAAGTTAGTTGATATATTATGCTGGTGATAACGATTTAATCGGTCATCAGCAGAAGTTAAAAATAATGCCCATCTGTTTTGTGTAAAGTAAATGATATTTCATATCACAAAAAGTGTTATTCTAGCAAAAGTACAATAAGCAGTAATGTCACTTATATATGTATTGATTGGTTAATGCACGAATTTTCACTCTTCCGACAATTTTCTAATATCGCATCTCTCTCTGGTTTCCAAAGATTCTCTCAGCCGTGCAATTTCACTACACAACATTGGCTGGCCACCGGGATGAAGGGATCGTATTGCAAACAGATCCTGTTGCCAGAAGAGGTTGTTGCTGACGGTGATGGTTGGTGGTGGTATTGTGGTGGTTGTGGCGGTGGTGGTGGAGTAGTGGTGGTTGGTGGAGGTTGGAGATAATTGGTAGAGAAGGGAACGAAGATAGGCCGCCTCGCGTCCTCTCGTGTTGGTGCTTCTCCTCCCTCCCTCACACTGCCCTCTCGACCTTTGAAGAGGAGAGAGAAGATCGTCGTTAGTTTGAGGCCATTGCTTTTTTATAGGTTGGTACAAGGGGACGGTGTCGGTCGTGCTACCGGTTGCGTCGTGTCTGTTAGTGTCGTGGAGGCTTTAAGGAAGGGGGGAGGGGGGATGGTGAGTGGGGTGGGGCAAGGGGGAGGTAGGAGACAGATGGTTTAGTGTCGGCAGGATAGGCAATCATGATGCAGTTCGTGCTTTGTGTATATGAATAGCTTTGGTCTGTCCCAAATGCCAGAAAGTGTGATTCATAGACGAGAGTTTGGCTTATTCGAAGGATCTTGTGTTTTGTGAAAAGCGTGTGGAAACCATGTGTTTCATGTTCCTCTTAAGGTTGTGTCCTGTGGCCATAAACTAGGATTGTTTTGCGGATTGCGTGTGTACATGTTATCCATATGATGTGTGGAGTGTGAGTCCAGTGTTGCTTTTTTCCTTGTTTTCTTTCCATATATTTACATATAAAGGATGCAGTGTATCCCATGGTGATGTCTGTTGTAGCATGGGAGAACGAAATATGTTTCCCAGATTGTGAGAAGTGTAATGTGTGTTGTATATGATCCTGAAGAGAACGATGTTTTGTCTTTGTGACTTTTGCTTTTAAACTATGGTTCTGATACGTGTAAATACCAAATGGGATATTGCTATTCAAGTTACAATAGTAAATGCAAGGTAGAAAATTTTGATTTACATTGATTGGGCACGATTGATTCCGTAAAGCCTATGAAGCAGATTTGTGAAATGCCTATACTTATTGGGAAATCATGTGTAGCACATGTGAATTAGGCTTTCCCCTAAGTAGCCTTTTGTATTCTGAACTATAAAGTTTGCCTTTAATAAGTAAGAACATCCGTAGAGATAAATGTTCTTTTCTTATGTATTCAGTTTGTCTTTTTGTAAAGGCACTAAAGTCCATTTACACGACCCTAATCCTGAATGGGCAATTCATTGATTATTAACTCTATCTATTGAACTGAATATGCTTTTCTTCGTAAAATTCAACTATTTGAGAAAGCATATCGGAAATAAAAGTACAAGAGGACATGAGTGTTTTCTTCTATCAGGAAGTAAATGTCTTTGTACGTGATATAAGATCTTAGAAACACTAGAGGCTCTCAGTGTGATATTTATACATCAATGGATGTTTTCACTTGTTCTAAGGTGAAATGTCATTGTTATAAAGTACACAGCGGATGGCTTGCCCACAATGTGTATATGTAGGAAAGTGTGTGTGTGTGTGTGTGTGTGTGTGTGTGTGTGTGTGTGTGTGTGTGTGTGTGTGTGTGTGTGTGTGTGTGTAAATATATACATATGTATATACATTTTTTATACATAAATATTTCTATACACACACACACACGCACGCACGCACACACACACACACACACACACACACACACACACATACACACACACACATATACACACACACACACACACACACACACACATATATATATATATATATATATATATACATATATATAAATATACATATATATATATATATATATATATATATATATATATATGTGTGTGTGTGTGTGTGTGTGTGTG
>BOPN01001650.1:176062-181062 GCA_017312705.2 Penaeus japonicus
TACATGTATATATGTGTACATATATGTGTGTGTGTGTTTGTGTGTGCGTGTGTGTGTGTGTGTGCGTGTGTGCGTGTGTGTGTGTGTGCGTGTGTGTGGATTTGCATTTAAGGTGTGCATGTGTACATTAATATATGTGTACATGTATGTGTGTGTGTTAGTTTGTTTGTGTGTGTGTATGTGTGTATGTGTGTGTGTGTATATATGTGTGTGTGTGTGTGTGTATGTGTATGTGTGTGTGTGTGTGTTCATGTACGTTTACACTTCATAGGTTGTTAAGTATAGGCAAACACGTATCCACAACCATAGACAGATAAACACGCATGAAACAACTGAAATCGGAAAAGAATATCTACTCACGCAATCTATAGCTAGCCGCAGTGTAGAAGTTTTATTTTTACGGTGAAGTCTCAGCTCGTTTCATTCACGTAGGTATTGACCAACGCCATGTCCCTTTCTTCATTATTCTTATCACTCGTAGAAATTCTAAAAAAAATTTTATATATAATTATGTATAAATATATATATATATATTCATACAGTTTATCACCCACTCGCCTTCACCGCTTCACTAACAACGAGACAGAATCCGAAATAAAAGCCATAAACTTGCGTAAAAAAATAGCGGATAAAACCGTCTATCTCTCTCTCTCTCTCTATCTCTATCTCTCTCCCTCTCTCCCTCTCTCTCTCTTTCGACGGAGCTCTTGCAGCAAAATTCTCCCTCGCTCTTACTATGCTCGCTCTCCCGCGTCACAAAACCAAAACCCAGATGGAAGCTTCACCGGCCTACGGCGTCTCACCTGCATCGATCCTGGTGGGCGGGGCTACAGAGGGAGGGTCCTGTGGGCGGTGGTCGGGCTGGGGTGACGCCAAGGGAGGGGCCGAGAGGGTGAGCTGGGCTGGGCTGGGCTGGGGGTGGTGGGGTAGTGAGTAGGGTGTGGTGGGAGGGGTACGAGGGGTTGGGTTGTGGTGGGGTGGGGTGGGGTGGGGTGTGGTTTGGTGGAAAGACGGGGTCTCGGGGCGTGGTGGGTGAGGGGTAGACGTAGGGGGTGGAGAAAGAGTGGAATAGAGAGGGGGGAGGGAAAGAGAGAGAGAGAGAGAGAGAGGAAGGGAGATAGAAAGCGAGAAAGAGAGAGAAAGCGAGAAAGGGAGAGAGAGTGAGAGTGAGAGTAAGAGAGAGAGAGAGAGAGAGAGAGAGAGAGAGGGAGAGAGAGAGAGAGAGAGAGAGAGAGAGAGAGAGAGAGAGAGAGAGAGAAAGGAAGAGAGAATATACATACCGTATAGAGGTAGGCATAGATATAGATATATAAGTAAGTATGCATTTCTGAGTATGAAGCACACAGTAAACATTACCTTGAAACTCAGAATCAAATACAGCGAGAAAGAGAGGCGTGGGAGACAGAGCGAAGGAGAGAGAAGAGCGAAAGAGGGCTATGAACGAGAGTGGGACAGAAAAAGAGTGTGGGTCGTGGTGGGGGTGGGGGTGGGGGTGGGGGTGGGGTGGGGGTGGAGAGGGAAGAGGGGGGGAGTGTGAACTGGGTGGATTGGGTGTTTCATTAACTGAAGAAAGGCTCGTGCAGAGACAGGGTGAGGGAAAGGAGAGCTTGGGGAAGAATCAAGGTCATGTGGGGAAAAGAGAGAGAGAGAAGGGGGAGAGATAGAGGAGAGAGAGAGAGAGAGAGAGAGAGAGAGAGAGAGAGAGAGAGAGAGAGAGAGAGAGAGAGAGAGAGAGAGAGAGAGAGAGAGAGAGAGAGAGAGAGAGAGAGAGAGAGAGAGAGAGAGAGAGAGAGAGAGAAAGAAATAGAGATAGAGAGAAAGGAAGAGAGAGAGAGAAAGAGATAGAGAGAGACAGGGAGAGAGAGAGAAAGAAGCAAAGAGAGAAATATTTACATAGTGCCATACATCTGCCGCTTTGCCTTGGTTTGTTTGTTTGTTTGTATGCTTGATTTTGGCACTGAATTTCTCATTTTAATTGATATTGGCAAATTCAATAACCTTACATTTATTCTGATACAGATAGATTTTTTTTTATCATTATTGTAAACATTAATTTTAGAATTATGAATAGTTATGCAAGGGATAATGATAATGATGATGACAATGATAATTATAATAACGACGATAATGATAATAATGATAACGATGATAATGATGGTGATATTGATAATGGTAATTATAATGATGACAATGATGACAGTGATAATAATGATGCTATTAATGATGATAATAGTGATAATAATGATAATGATAATAATAATAATAATAATCAGAACAATAATAGTAAATGAATGATGATAATAATAATAATTACAATAATGATAATGACGATAATGATGATGGTATCAGACTCTGCAACATCAATAATAACCATCGTCAAAATAGCTCTAAGAAAGGAAACTCAAGGAATATGGTTGATGGGGTAGGATAGAGGTGGGGGGGGGATGGGGGTAGGCGACCAGATCCGGCAAAATCTAACCACTATTATTTCCTGTCACGTGAGATGGTAATACTGACTCGGAAATAAACAAATCGCTGTTATATTCGTGGTTATCCAATTCACAGTATCACAGTACAGGGACTTCCACTATGTCCCTTGTTACCAGCTCAATACAAAAAAAGAAAAAAATAAGTGGTCGCGAGTTCCTGGGACTGAGTGCACAGTACAAGTGCGCAGTATAAGGACGAGAAGAGAGAAAGTAAGATGGATAAAGACAGGCTGACAGACAGACAGAGACAAAAGACAATCCCCCCCAAAAAATCTAAATAACAGAAAAGAGAGAGAGAAAAAGGCGAAGCGCTGAGTGCACAGTAAGGATGATGTAATCTCTTAGTGTCCTCTCCTATCTTTCTTTTCCTTTTCTTGTTCCCACACTTAGATGTTAGTCAAGGGCGGGGGCGGTGTCTTAGTCTTAGTCTTTGCAAGGATGTAGGTTGATAATGGGAGAAGAGGATGAGGGATAGGTAGGAAAGGTTGGATGATGGGGGGGGGGGGGAGATGAAAATGGTAGAAAGGGAGATGAAGAAGGATAGAGGGGGGAAGGGAGGATGGAAGAGAGAAGAGAGAAAGTAAGAAAGAAAGAGAAGGACAGACAGACACAAAAGACAACCCTAACAAAATATCAATAACAGAGAAGACACAAAAAAAAAAAAAAAAGAAGGCGAAGCGCAGAGACTCTATAATACGAAGCGAGTCCTAAGCGAATGAAAATGACTTGTCTTCAAGAAAATGACTCTTGCCATCCCGCCCCCGAGCTCGAGTCATCGTCGCACCGAGGCAATTTGTATATCCATCGGCTTTCGGCTGTCGGGAAGATTAATAGCGAGAGGTGCCAGGGTGTGCTAGGGGGAAAGCTCCACCCCCCCCACCCCCCACCCCTCACCCCCCCACCCCTCACCCGCCATACTGGGACCGCGAGATGTCAGATGAAAAAAAAGGTGAAATATGGACTCTTATCGCATTAGGTCAGGTAAAAGGTAGGTATCATAGGTAAGGATAAAGTATTGTAAATGTTTCATAGGAAAGGCATTGGTTTTGTTTATTTGTTATTGTTTGCGTGCGTTCCACCTTCTCAAAGCATCACCGGTTTCAGAGGAAGGGAATTATCTCTGTGTCTGTTATTGGTGTTTCTTTGTTTCTTTGTTTTGCTCTATGCATCGCACACAGGCCTAAAGTATAGCAAATGTTTCAGAGGCAAATGATTAATTTCATGTTTGTTTCTATTTGTTTGTTTCTTCTTCTCATGGCATAAGAGGCGAGATTTCAATATTGCAGATACCTCAAGGAGATGAAATTCTCTTTCGCTGTTGTTGCATTTATTCATTCCATCTTCAGTAAGCATCATGGACAAGACAGAGATAATGTAAGCGTTTCAGAATAAGAAAATTAAATATCCTATGTTTGTCTATTTCTATTCTTTGATCATCTAAGACAAGACTCAAGTGTTGCAAACGTTTCAGAGTTCGAAAATCATTCATTGTTTCCTTGCTTGTTTCTCACGATATCACTCCTTAAGCATCACAGTAAATTATCTATTTACTTATCCATTTATCCCTGTCTTTTTAAACTTCACATTTTATCTTTTTCCTTTTTTTCTATAATGGTCTATTTTCTCCTAATGATTCAGTAAGAAATCAGCAGAGAGCAATATACTCACAAACGTATAAGTAAAATATGATATTGATAATATGAAGACAACAATAATCAGCAAAAAATATGAAAATGATAATAATTCTATGAATAATAAGAGTAAAAATTATAATTATTGTAATAATGATGATGGTGATAATTATAGTGGTAATAATAATGAAACTAACAAAGATAATGGTAATGGTAATGATAATACTAGCATTAATTATAATTACAACAATAATAATAATGATCATAATAATGATGATAATAGCAGTAATCATTGAAATGATAATGATATTGGTAATAACAACAAGAACAACAGCAACAAAACAACAACAGCAATAATAATAATGATAATAATAATAATAATAACAATGATAATAATAATAGCAATAATAATAATAATAGCAATATCAATAACAATGATAATAATAATAATGATGATAATAACAATAGTAATAATAATGATAATGAAAATAACGATAAAGATAATGATAATAATGATAATAATAACAACATTGATAATCATAAAATCAATAAAATAAAATGAAGAATAAACACACCATATGACCCAGAGCGACTGGACAAAAAAAAAAAAAAAACGCAAAAAAAAAGAAGAATTCAAACTCAAAATCCGAGCGAAGGAAGTCGGTAACGTCGCGTCCTGGAGGAGCCGTCGCCCACGATCGATACTGACCTTTGTCATTTATCCATGCAAGAAAAAGAAGAACGAAGTGTCAAGTGCACCGCTTTGTGTTCATCAGACGAGGAAGAAGCACCACACCTGATTGATTAGAGATACTCCCCTCACCCTCCCTGTCTTTTCTCTTTTGACTTTTTTTTTCTCTTTTTTTCTCCCTTTTTTATT
>BOPN01001650.1:188562-201062 GCA_017312705.2 Penaeus japonicus
TCTCTCTCTCTCTCTCTCTCTCTCTCTCTCTCTCTCTCTCTCTCTCTCTCTCTCTCTCTCTCTCTCTCTCTCTCTCTCTCTCTCTCTCTCTCTCTCTCTCTCTCTCTCTCTCTCTCTCTCTCTCTCTCGCTCTCTATCTATCTATCTATCTGTCTGTCTATCTCTCGCTCTCTCTCCCTCTAGCTCTCACACATACTTTCTCTTTCTTTTCTATCTCTCTGCATAAATATCTATATATCTGTCTATCTATCTATCTATGCGTGTCTCTATTTATCTATCTATCTATCTAGCTATGTGTGTCTCTATTTATCTATCTATCTATCTATTCAGCTTCTATCGATCTGTATGTCATTCTAAATTACATGCACAGTATATGTCTATCGACCTGTAAGTCTATCACTCTACCTATCTACCTATCATCTGTCCCGTCAACCTCACTTCCTCCTCCGTCATCATCAACTCGACTGCCTCTCTTCCTTCGACTCTCAAAGGTCGATTTGGAATCCACGAGAGAAAGACCAAAGTGGGTGAGGCCGAAAAAGGTCACGTCCATCAAATAGTAAAATGACCTTTAGAGTCTGACCTTTTTTCGGGTTTTTTTTTTTTTTTTCTTTTCTTTCTTTCTTTCTCTCTGGCCTGCCTTATGTGATCTAGCTTTTGGAGTGGCTGGTCTTTAGGGTGAGTGGTTGGGTTTAAGGTGGATGTGGTTGGTTGCGTGGGTTTATTTTCCTTGGTGTTGGTTGTTTTTTTTTTCCTTAATAGTGGTTGTGGTTGGTAATTTTCCTTGATGTTGGTAGTTGTTTTTTTCCTTAATGTTGGTCGTGGCTGGTGATTTTCTTTGATGTTGGTTGTTGTTTTTTCCCTTGATATTGGTTGTGGTTGGTAATTTTCCTTGATGTTGGTTGTTGTAGGTTATTTTATTCCTTAATGGTGGTCGTGGTTGGTGATTTTCTTTGATGTTGGTTGTTGTTTTTCCTTAATATTGGTTGTGGTTGGTGATTTTCTTTGATGTTGGTTGTTGTTTTTTTCCTTAATGTTGGTTGTGGTTGGTGATTTTCCTTGAAGTCGGTTATATTTTTTTATATGTTGATTGTATTTCTCCTTGATGTTGTCTGTTGTCGGTTGTTTTTTCCTTGATGTTGGTTGTGGCTGTTTATTTTTTCTTGTTGTTTTGGTGGTGGTGTTTTGAGAAAGATTAAAAAGGGCAGGAGACGGGGTGAGATAGAGATGTAAGGATAAAGAAAGAGGGGGAAGAAGAAGAAGGGAAGAAGAAGAAGAAGAAGAAAAAAAAGAAGAAGAAGAAGAAGGAGAAGAAGAGAGAGAGAGAGAGAGAGAGAGGAAGGAGGAATAAGACAGAGAGAAATAGACACACAAACAGACAGGCAGAAACAGACAAATTCAGTAAATGAAAAAAATAATAATAAATAAATAAAAACATAAATACAAATGAATAAAGAAAAATAATATCCAACCAAAATACCATCCAAAAAGAATCACATAAGACCTCTCCTCCCCCCCCCCCAAAAAAAAAGAGAAAAAAAAAACATATATCAAAGCCAATGAATCCCCTACACCCTAAGCACTCTCAGGCTGACGTATTAAATCGCGTAAAAAATCCCTTGTAATCCGAGAGGCGTAAATCCCTCGCTCTCCCTCGTTCCTCCTCCTCTATTTTCTCTCTCCCGTTACCTGTTCCTCTTCTTCCATCCTACGCCTGGCTCGAGGCATCGCAAACGGGATGATTATTGACCTTTTATGTAGGATGGGATGGGAGGTTAGCTGGTGCTTACATACATTTGTAATTACGTTAGGATTTAGCCTGGCACTCTCTCTCTCTCTCTCTCTCTCTCTCTCTCTCTCTCTCTCTCTCTCTCTCTCTCTCTCTCTCTCTCTCTCTCTCTCTCTCTCTCTCTCTCTCTCTCTCTCTCTCTCTCTCTCTCTCTCTCTCTCTCTCTCCCTCTCTTTCTCTCTCTCTCTCTCTCTCTCTCTCTCTCTCTCTCTCTCTCTCTCTCTCTCTCTCTCTCTCTCTCTCTCTCTCTCTCTCTCTCTCTCTCTCTCTCTCTCTCTCTCTCTCTCTCTCTCTCTCTCTCTCTCTCTCCCTCTCTTTCTCTCTCTCTCTCTCTCTCTCTCTCTCTCTCTCTCTCTCTCTCTCTCTCTCTCTCTCTCTCTCTCTCTCTCTCTCTCTCTCTCTCTCTCTCTCCCTCTCTTTCTCTATATCCCTTAGGTCATATTCCCTCATCTTCTCCCTATTCTCCCTGAAACGTTTTCCCCCTCCCTTATCCCCCTCTTCCCCTCCATCCCTCTCTCTCCATTTTCCTCCCACCCGCGACCCTCTCCCTATTCCCCGCCCATCCACCCTAGGGCGGGAGAGGCTGCATCTGATAATCAATTATTCGTTTCATCAAGAGTGTGGTGTGTTTCCCCTCCCTCCGCCCTCCCCCTCTGCCTCCCCACCCTACCCCGCCTGTCGAACTTCCTACTCCTCCTCTCGCTCCTCCTCTTCTCTCTCATCCTCTTCTCTCTCCTCCTCTTATCCCTCTTCCTCCTCCTCCTCCGCCTCCTCTCTCCCTGCTTAACTTCCACTACTTCCTCTTCTTCCTGCCCCTCCTTCTCCTACTTTTCCTTTTCCTCCCTTTCCTCCTCCTTCTTCTCTTCTTCTTCCTCCTCCTCCTCCTGCTTGGCGTCCTTTTCCTCTTCCTTCTCCCCTCCCTCTTTTTCCTTTGTCCGTTTTCCTCATTCCCATTTATTCACATTTCTTCCTCTCCTATTTTCTCACCATTCTCTTCTCCATACTTTTCCTCCTCTCTCTTCTCTTTCATTCTCTTTCTTCGTCTTACTTCTCCCTTCTTTCTTTCCCTTCATCTTGTCATTTTTTCCTCTTCCTCTTCTTTTTTCATTTCATTTTTCACTTCCTCATCCCTCCCTCTCTTCCTCTTCCTCTCTGCTCTGCTTCCTCTTACCTATCTTTCCCAACTTCATGATTTTATTATACTCTCTCCGCTCTTCCTTTCCCACCTCTCCACACCCCTCTTCCTCTCCCTTTCTCTCCATCTCCCCTCCTTCGTCCCTCCCTACCTATCCCTCATCCTCTCCTCCCGTCCCTTCCTCCCCCCCCCTCCCTCCCCGGCTCATATCCTTCCCCTCTTCCTCTCCCTCTTTCTCCCCTTCCTCCTCCTCCTCCTCCTCCTCCTCCTCCTCCTCCTCCTCCTCCTCCTCCTCCTCCTCCTCCTCCTCCTCCTCCTCCTCCTCCTCCTCCTCCTCCTCCTCCTCCTCCTCCTATTCCTCCTCCTCCTCCTCCTCCTCCTCCTCCTCCTCCTCCTCCTCCTATTCCTCCTCCTCCTCCTCCTCCTCCTCCTCCTCCTCCTCTTCCCCTCAGCGACGCCATCGGATTAGTCTGTCTGTCAGTCAGCGCCGGAACACCTTCTTACTCTGGAGATCTTTGCCTAAGTCCTGTTCGTGAATATTCATTTTCTTGATACTCTTTGCTTTTGTTTGTTTTTTCTTCTTTTCTTTTCTTTCGTTCACTGTTTCGTTTGTTTTTGTTTGTTTTTTTCTTCTCACTCTCTCTCTCTTGTTTGTCTTTCTTTTCTTGTTTTTTTTTTATCCGTTGATACCTTTTATTCACTTTTTTTTTTCTTTGTTTTCCTTATTATTGTTATTCGATGAAGTATCATTTGCTCATGTATTTTTTTTCTTTATTCATTATTATTAGTTAATGTTATCTTCTCTCTAGATAGACAACAGGACTACCGTTAATATTGCTATCATCATATTCATCTTTATCATTATCATTACCATCCTTATCACATTTAGTCCGCATCCCCCCCCCCCACCCCTTCACTTCTTCCTTACTCTTACTATCCCTGTTCCTCCTATCCACTATCCTATTTTCTTCCTCTTTCTCCCTTAACTCTCCTCGTCCCCACCCTCTTACTTCTCCTCTCCTTTTGCACTTCCTTCTCCTTTGATTCTCCTCTTCCCCACTTCCCTGCCCCTCTTCTTTCTTCCTCCTTTTTTCACATCATCCTCATTTTTTCATACTGACTTTCCCTACCCCTTTCCCTCCTCTCCTCCTAGCCCTCCCCGACTCAAACCCATCCCCTCCTACTACTCCTCCCCAACTCCTATTCTTTCCCTCCCCTTCTCTTCCCCTTTCTATACTCCTCTCCTCCCTCTACCCCTCCCCTCCTCCTACCTCTCCCCTCTACCTACCCCTCCCCTCCCTCTACCCCTCCCCTCCTCCTACCTCTCCCCTCTGCCTCTCCCTCCCCTCCCCCTACCCCTCCCATATTCCTACCCCCCACCCCCCACCTTCTTTTTCATTTCCTCATGCTTTCAATTCTCTCTTCCCCACTCCTCTACCCCTATCCCTCCCCTCCCCTCCACCCCCTCTGCCCTCCTCCCCCTGCCTCGGGTCGGTGACTCGCGGCATCTGGACAGAAGGAGTTAATTGACTCCCATTGACCTATTTTTCTATACATCGGTTGTTGGCCCTTTCCGTATGACCTCCTTGCGCATTCCCAGTCCTCTGCTTACGGTTTGTCTGGTAAGAGAATCATGACAGTTGGCTAAAGTCTAGATAGAAATATACTTACATACATACACACACACACACGCGCGCGCACGCACGCATACATACATATATATATGTATATATATATATATATATATATATATATATATATATATATATATATATATATACATATATAAATATATATACATGTATATATATATATATATATATATATATATATATATATATATATATATATATATATATATATATATCATAGCTCAATCATGGTGATTTTTTGCTTTCGACATAGATAGTTCAAGCTATTCTATAATTCCTACATTACGAACTTTAATCAAATGTCACTTAAATGACACGTAACCGCAGTGCAACACCACACCGCAGCACCACCACCACTACGACTACAACCACACAACAACCAAACAGAAAAGACAAGTGGCAAACACGCTCTCCTCTTCCCAACGGCGGAGCAGTGGTAATTTTGAGTAACAAGTCCCGTGTGTGCGTTATAGGTGTAATCAATGCCCTGTCATGGTCCGAGCGAGGCTTCTCGTCATTTGTGTCTGTGAAAGAGAGAGAGAGAGAGAGAGAGAGAGAGAGAGAGAGAGAGAGAGAGAGAGAGAGAGAGAGAGAGAGAGAGAGAGAGAGAGAGAGAGAGAGAGAGAGAGAGAGAGAGAGAGAGAGAGAGAGAGAGAGAGAGAGAGAGAGAGAGAGAGAGAGAGAGAGAGAGAGAGAGAGAGAGAGAGGGAGTGTGTGTGTGTGTGTGTGTGTGTGTGTGTGTGTGTGTGTGTGTATATATATATATATATATATATATATATATATATATATATATATATATATATATATATGTATGTATGTATATGCATGTATGTATGTATGTATGTATAGGGAAGGAAAGAGGGAAGAAATGAAGAGAGGGATAAAAATTAGAGAAAAATAAAGGAGGACAGCAGAGATATACGAGGAGAATCCAACAAAGAAAGAGAAAGAGAGCATGGTTGGAAGGTGGGAGGGGGAGGGGGAGAGCGAGTGGCACAGGAAGAGAGAAAGAGAGAGCAGTTGTAATTCAAACCGTCTACATAGGTTTTGTTACTTTCTTTTATCTCTCTCTCTCTCTTGTTATTCCACTTTTCCATTTTCTCTCTTTCTACCACTGAAAACTCTTCAGTAATGCAATAACACAAGCATACAACAATCCCATATTGCATCTGATTCTCTGTATGTAATCTCTTCAGTTATTAGTATGACTTGAATTGAACAAATGTTGCTACTGCCGATAAGAGGAAAGTTAGTTTTTTTACCAATATTGGCATTTCGATTTTTTTAAACTAAAAATACTTCCGGACCCCATGAGAATAATCTTCAGTATTCCTTCCATCTTCCTCTTCTTCATTATCTTCACACTCATACTTTCCTTTTCCTCTTCCTCCTTTCCTTTCTCTAATCTTTCCCCCCTTCTCTTCTTTCTCCTTTTCCTCTTCCTGTTTCCTTTCCTTCTTTTTCTTCTCCTTCTCTTTCTTTACTGCATCTTCTTCCTCTTCCTCCATTTGTCTCTTTCTTCCCCAAACTCCCCCTCCTCCAAATCTTTGTCCTTCTCCTTCGTCTTCTTCCTCCTTTTCCTCCATGCACTCTTTTTTCACTGTTCCTCCTTCTCCTCTTCCTTCATCCCTTCTCCCCCCCCCCCTCCCCCTCTCGCTTCCTCTTCGCACGGCGCCGGCGTAAGAGACCGTCTTCTGTTGAGGACGAACACCTAGGGACACATTTTCTAAGAAACAGGAAGAGGCGCAGAACAAACTCAGAGAAGATCTATCTGGCTGACACACACGCACACATATACACTCACATACACACAGCTACACACACACAGACAAACACACCTACTCACCCAATAATACGCACACACACAGATAAACACACAAACACACACACACACACACAGACAAACATACTCACTGACACACACACAGATAAACATACCCACCCCCCCCCCCCCCCACACACACATACCCCCCACCATCCTCATCCCCCACACACATACACATTTAGATATGCCAAACCAAACACACACGCACACACACACACACACACTCTCTCTCTCTCTCTCTCTATCTCTCTCTCACCCCCCACACGCATACAAGACGGACACACAAGCACAAATATGATTACACGGAGCCTATAATTGCCTAAGCTCTTACAACGCTCTTCGTCTTATTTATCCAATGAGGGGAATCGATAGACACCCATGCGGAGTCTCCCTGTTAGGTGGAAATATTGTCTAATTGATCCCTTGTGACTTGCTACCTTCTCCCCTTTACTTCTCCTTCTTCTCTACCCCCCCTACCTCTCTGACCCTTCCCCCCTCCCTCTCCTTGCTATTACGTCCCTTTTTGCTCGTAATACCCCCCCCTACCCCCTACCCTCTCTCTCTCACTCACACCCCACTCCTCCTCCCTCCCTCCCTCTCTCTCTTTTTGCTCACGGTACGCCTCACCCACCCCCCCCCCCCACTCTTACATTACCCCTCCTCCCAGGGCCTTCCCATCGCTCTACCCCCTATCCTATCAGGATGTCCGTCTCCCTCCCCCCCTCCCCTTCCCCGTGGGCCCTTCCCATCTTTCTCTTTCTCTCCCCCTCCCTCCCCCTTTCTACCTCCCCTCTTCACCTCACCCCTCCCACCCCCACTCTTTCTCCTTTCTTTCGTTGACCATGAGGGTGAGGGATTGCTATGGGGAGGAGGAAGAGGGAGGGCGGAGAGGAGGGGAAATGAGGTAGACGTGTGGAAAGAGAAGACGGTGGTTTGTCGAATGGCAAGGAGAGAGAAAGAAAAAGAGAGAAAAAAAGGAAGATAGAGAGAAAAACAGAGATAGAGAAGAGACAGACAGACAGATAAGCAGGCAGACAGACAGACCAGATAGATAGACAGGGGTAGAGACAGAGGTAGATAGATAGAGAGAGAGAGAGAGAGAGAGAGAGAGAGAGAGAGAGAGAGAGAGAGAGAGAGAGAGAGAGAGAGACCGTCAGATAAAAACGGAAACGGAGGTGAAACGAACATGAAAGAGAAAGAAAGAGAAAAAAAAAATCCAATTCTCAAGTCGCAAAGGTATTGACGAGAATATGTGCTGACATTTTACGATCTTAATCACTATAAAGGACGTCCGCCTCCCTCGCTCGACTGTCTTTGTTGCTCTCTCTCTCTCCTCTCGCCATCTATCTCTCTCTCTGTCCCTCCTCGCCCCCCCCCCCCTCTCTCTCTCTCTCTTCTCGCCTGCTCTCTCTTTCGTCTCGCTTCTCTCTCTCTTTTCTCTCTCTCTCTCTCTCTCTCTCTCTCTCTCTCTCTCTCTCTCTCTCTCTCTCTCTCTCTCTCTCTCTCTCTCTCTCTCTCTCTCTCTCTCTTCTCTCTCTCTCTCTCTCTCTCTCTCTCTCTCTCTCTCCCTCTCTCTCTCTCTCTCTCTCTCTCTCTATGTCTCTCGGTTTTGCTCTTGAAGACTCGCTCGTTCATGTTATCATTTAATCTTCATCTATCTTTATCTCTCTCGATAAAACTCTCCATCACCCTCCGTTCCCCATTTCTTCACCCCTCCCCCCATTCCCTATTCCCCTTTTTCCTCTTCCCTTCCCCCCTTTTCTCCCCTTCTCGACCCCTTCCCCTGTTTCCCTTCCCTTGACATCCACTCCCTACCCTTCTTCCTTTCTCCTCCCCCTCCCCTCTCTTTCTGCTCCCTATCCTCCTCTTCCCTTTCGCTCTCTCCTCCTCCTTCTCCCTCTCGCTTTCCATCTTCCTCCTCCCTCTCTTTCTCCCCTTCTCCTCCTCACCCTCGCTCTTTCCTCCTCCTCCTCCTCCTCCTCCTCCCCTCCGTTCTTCCCTCCTCCTACTCCTCCCCCTTCCCCTCCTCCTCTTCCTCCACTCCGCCTTCCTCCTCCTCCTCCTCCACTCTGCCTTTCTCCTCCTCCTACACCCCTTTCCTCCTCCTCCATCTCCCTCCCCTTCCCCACCTCCTCCTCCTCCACTCCGCCTTTATCCTCCTCCTCCTCCTCCTCCTCCTCCTCCTCCGCCTTCCTCTCCTCCTCTTCCTCCACTCCGCCTTCCTCCTCCTCCTCCTCCTCCTCCTCCTTCCTTCCTCTCCTCCCTCCACCCCTTTCCTCCTCCCCCATCTCCCTCCACCCCTTTCCTCCTCCCCCATCTCCCTCCCCTGCCCTCTCCCACCTCCATCTCCCTCCACCCCCTTCCTCCTCTCCTCCCTCCACCCTTCCCCCCCCCCCATCCCTCCTCCTCCTCCTCCAAGACAACGAGATCGCGCCGGCTGATAGCGTCCCGTCGGCCTCGTGCGGGTGATCCGTGGCTGTTAGCGTTATCCTCGGGGTTGGCGGAAGCTGCTCGTGGACTTGGACTCGTTCGCGAGAGGAAGGAGGGAAGTAGGATCCTCTGAGATGCGCGGAGGGAGGGCGAGGGAAGGGGGTTGGGAGGGAAGGGGTTTGGAGGGAGGGAGGGAGTGTGTGAGTGTGGGTATGTTTTGTGTATAGTTTGTTTATCTGTCGTATATATATATATATATATATATATATATATATATATATGTATATATATATATATATATATATATATGTACATATATATATATATATATATATATATATATATATATATATATATATATATATATATGTATGTATGTATATGTATATATATATATAAATATATATATATATATATATATATATATATGTGTGTGTGTGTGTGTGTGTGTGTGTGTGTGTGTGTGTGTGTGTGTGTGTGTGTGTGTGTGTGTGTGTATGTGTGTGTGTGTGTGTGTGTGTGTGTGTGTGTGTGTGTGTGTGTGTGTGTCTGTGTGTGTGTGTCTGTGTATGTCTGTGTGTGTGTGTGTGTGTGTGTGTGTGTGTGTGTGTGTGTGTGTGTGTGTGTGTCTGTGTGTCTGTGTATCTGTGTATGTTTGTGTGTGTGTGTGTTTGTGTTTATGTTTGTGTGGAGAGAGAGAGAGGGAACGAGAAAGAGAGAGAGAGAGTAGACAATAGAAACAGACAGAGAGAGACAGCGAAGAAAGCACAACACACTCTCAATGAAAAAAAATAATAATAATACTTTACCCGAAAAAAAAAAAAAAAAAAACAGACCCCAACCATCAGCGCTCGCAAGGACAGCAAGAGCGGCCGAAACAAAGACAGGAGCCACAGCGTCACTACCTGAAGGCACCCGAGAACGCGGCCGAACAGCGGAACATCAGCACATGAATATTCATGTCTGATCTCCGAGATGAGTTGAGTGATGAGTAAGAGAAGCGCCGAGGGGGAGGAAAAAGGTGGGGGGGGGGTGAGAGGGGGGGAGGTGGGAGGGTGAGAGAGAAGAAAGTGGAGAGATAGATTGATAGATAGATAGAGGGACAGATAGATTTACACGTAGAAAGCTGAAAACCGAAAGAGGTGTATGTGTATGTCTGTATGTATATATATATATATATATATATATATATATATATATATATATATATATATATATATATACATATACACATATATAGATATACACATATATACAGACAGTGAAAGAGGGAAGTAGGGAAAATGAGAGAGAGAAAAAGACAAGCACAAAGAACGACGGAGAGAGGAGACTGGAGAGAATAGGAGAGGAGGAAGAGAGGGAGGGGGCTGATAAAGAAGAGCAGTGGGGGGAGGGGGGGAGGGGCAGTGAAGGTAAAAGTGGGGGAGGGGGTGCGCAGGAGAGTGAGGGCTTGGTGAGAGAGCCAGGCTGAACACACTTTTCAAATTCGAAGTCAAAGAGCCACAAAGATAACTTTTCAGCCCTGAAGAGAATATTACACTTGAGAAGAAAAAAATATATATATAGAGATAATAAACACGATCGTTGGAAATCGCAATCTCTCATAGTTCTTGGTAAAACGTAGATAGAAACGGGTCAGAAGTGTACCACGCAGAAGCAATACAACTCAAAAAAGGGAGAGCAGTAGAGAGGTAGAAGCTGCGTGGCGTAGATTGTAGTGGAGGTAAAACTGGAGGGTGGGGGTGGGGTGGGGGAGGAGGGAGGTAGAGAAAGGAAGAGAGAGCGAGAGAGAGAGAGAGAGAAAGGTAGAAAGGCGCAGAAAAGAGAGGGTCAGGGAGAAGAAGAAAAGAAGAGTCAAAACCAGAGCTAGAGAGGGAATGAAAGAGAGAGAGAGAGAGAGAGAGAGAGAGAGAGAGAAATAGAGAGTTAGAAAGAGAGAGCAAGAGAGAGAGAGAGAGAGAGAGAGAGAGAGAGAGAGAGCAAGCGAGAGAGAGAGAGAGAGAGAGAGAGAGAGAGAGAGAGAGAGAGAGAGAGAGAGAGAGAGAGAGAGAGAGAGAGAGAGAGAGAGAGAGAGAGAGAGAGAGAGAGAAGAGAGGAGGAGAGAGAGAGAGAGAGAGAGAGAGAGAGAGAGAGAGAGAGAGAGAGAGAGAGAGAGAGAGAGAGAGAGAGAGAGAGAGAGAGAGAGAGAGAGAGAGAGAGCAAACGAGAGAGAGAGAGAGAGAGAGGTAGAAAGAGAGAGCAAGCGAGAGAGCGAGAGAGAGAGAGAGAGAGGAGGGGAGTGCGGGAAGGTGCGGTCGGAACGGATAGGTCCCCCGTGCACGGCCAACACCCAAGTTTAAAGGGGCTAGTCCCTTGCTCGCTCTTGCCACACCCTCTACCGGGACGCTGCGAGTGTGCTGGAGTTGGCGAGGGAGGTTGTTGCTGTAGGTGGACTGTTTGGAGGAGGTTGCCAGGTCTTTTAAGGGGTTGGGAGGGTTTCCTTAAGGGAATGGGAGGTTATTGCTGTAGGTTAGAGGTTTGGAAGGCGGTGGAGGAGGTTTTCAAAAGGTTCGAGGCTGTGATCATAGTTGTGGGGTTTTCAAAGATGTCTTTTTTTCTGAGGGTTTAGGGGTTTCCAGGAGAACGAGGGGTACTCTTGAGGGGGTTGAAGTTTCTTTTTCTACGAAATGGGGTTCCTTTGGGGTTGATCGGACTCAGTATGAGTTAGAAGTTTTTTTTAAAGAAAAGTTTTAAAAAGTTTAGTCATACTCCTTAGTTTAGCAAATTGGAACCTCCCTACATGGGGTTAGAGAGCTTTCACGGAGGCACAGAACCCCATGTAAACACTCTCTATATTATAAAAGAACAAATAACTCGTTCCTGAAATGAGTGAATCTTCTTTCCCTCTTTCCCCTCACTCGATCTTTCTTTCTTTCTTCCTTTCTTTCTTTCCCTTCTCGTGTGTAGCAAGTCTTGATGCTTCTGATAGAGACATTGTTGACATTGGACGAGGGCGGTAGGAGGAGGAGTAGGAGGAGGAGGGGGAAGGAAGAGAAGGGGGGGAGGGGGGAGGGGGGGGGGCAGGAGTTGGAGGGAGGGTGTTACTACTTCTTGCTCTTCCATTGCAGGGAGTTCATGTGGATGTGTGTGTGTGTCCGAGTACGTTTTGTGCGTTTGTTTTTCTGTGTTTGTGTTTGTGTGTTTGTGTGTGTGTTGTTTTGTGTGTGTACGGGAACAGAGGCAGAACACATTTACCTGAACAGTCAAGCATTCATCGCTCTTTTCCTTTGTCTCTCGCTCTCGCCTTTCTCCCTTTGCTTCCATCTCTCTTTCTCTCATACATCTCCTCTACAGCCATAAGATGCAGCTGGTTAATGTGTACACACACGGAAGAGAGTATCTTGTTTAAGAAATTTCGCTTTGTCTATCGTTACATGTGTGTCTTCATGTTTGTACGTATATATGTCTGTGTATGTATGTGTGTATGACTTTCCAGGTTGGGTTTAGAAGTGATCATTATGTGTTGTGGGGATTTACTAATATTGCGTCCCGGCAAAGGTTAACTGCTGGTCAATACCTGCCTTAGAGGTGGTTGCCGCGAGTCCCTACTACACACACACACACATACACACTCACATACGCACAGGGAGGAAGAGGAACTCTGAGAGAGATGTGTATATACTCTCT
>BOPN01001650.1:203562-206062 GCA_017312705.2 Penaeus japonicus
CTTCGCCCTCACCTTCCCCCCTCCCCCCCCCTTATCCCCTCAATAGCTCCTCCTCCTCCCCCCCCCCCCTCATCTCACTTCGCCCTCACCTTCCCCCCTCCCCCCTCCCCCCCTTCCCCTCCGACCCAACTGACTGGTTCCTCCCCCGTCCCAGCGGAGCACTTCGGACAGAGTGGTCAGTGTGGACCTTAGGGTCGATAGCAAGACTGGTAGCTACGGAATTCTCGACCCTATGGTGCGATGCGAGCGGGCATTTTCGTCACGCCATAGAGGAACATTGGAAAATAAGCAAATGGTATTGCTCAATCTGCTTTTTATATATGTTCTTTTTTTTCTTCTTCTTCTTTCTTTCTCTCTCTCGCTGTCTCTCGCACTCTCTCTCTCTCTCTCTTTCTCTATCTATCTATCTATCTATATATCTCTATACCTATCTATCTATCTATGTTTTCCTCCTCTCTGCCTCTCTCTAGGCATCAATTATGGACGATACGAAATTGCTCTACTGACCTTCCCGAGTGCCTGACCTCTGATGTACCTTTGCATGACTGCATGACCGCACTCGCCCACTTGACCTAACTGCCGTCAGCCGCTTCCCCTGACCCGCTACTGCCTGACATCACGAACACTAACTGACAAGCTATCTTTATTTTTCAACCTCTCGCTCTTTCATTTTGCGGATGGAGGTTTTTCTTATCTTTATATCTTGTATTTGCCTAAAATGTTTTTCTCTGGATACTGTAGGATTGAGGACTTTGTTGGAGGGGGATGCAGGTGTTTGGGTAGGGCGAGATTATGTGTCTATATCTATTTGTCTGTCTATCTACCTTTCGATTGATTCATCTACATGTTCATATCTCTCTCTCTCTCTCCCTCTCTCTCTCTATCTATCTATCTATCTATCTATCTATCTACCTATCTATATATATATATATATATATATATATATATATATATATATATATATATATATGTGTGTGTGTGTGTGTGTGTGTGTGTGTGTGTGTGTGTGTGTGTGTGTGTGTGTGTGTGTGTGTGTGTGTGTGTGTGTGTGTGTGTGTGTGTATTATATATATATATGTATATATATATATATATATATATATATATATATATATATATATATATTCAAAAAATAAGTACAAATATCTAGCAGAGAAACTGAACTAGTCAGCGAAGTCACAAGTATTAGAAGAGCACGGTGTCCAACACCAGGTGGCGCTGGAAAGATACGGCCTCTTTGCGTTCGAAAAGGCCACGGGGAATTTGCGTCAAGAAAAAAGGATACAAACTTTTTTCTTATTCTTTTAAGAAACACTATACATAATGATTTCATAATTCTCTATAACATTTTGAAAATTGTAAGATATGCAAGATTTTATTTTTAATATATGTCACTAGACCAACCCACTGACGACGTATATGATCCGCATACAGCATGTTGATATTCCTGTGTAATTACAAATTTGCGTAGTGTGGCAGTCAGCTTTCAGTCAATAGGAATCCACGTCATTCTTCGGTGAGTGGCAGACCGAGGACCAGGGAACTGCTCCCCTCCCCTCCCCCCCCCCCCACTCCAGTCTGCCGAGGGAGGGGGGATTCACTTCAACTCTGTGACTATTATATTAAATACCTTGAGCGAAAATATCAGCTGTATTTTTCAAGTCGAAGGTTGAACTTCATGGTTTAGAAGAAAAAAATCTGATATAAGCTGATATAATCGATACTACATAAAAAATATATATGGATAGTTGAAAAATGAAATTCCTCTCTTTCTCTCTTTCTCTCCTTCTCTCTCTTTCTCTTTCTCTCTCTCTCTCTCTCTCTCTCTCTCTCTCTCTCTCTCTCTCTCTCTCTCTCTCTCTCTCTCTCTCTCTCTCTCTCTATATATATATATATATATATATATATATATATATATATATATATATATATATATATATATATATCTTTCCCTCTCTCTCTCTCTCTCTCTCTCTCTCTCTCTCTCTCTCTCTCTCTATCTCTCTCTCTATCTCTCTCTCTCTCTCTCTCTCTCTCTCTCTCTCTCTCTCTCTCTCTCTCTCTCTCTCTCTCTCTCTCTCTCTCTCTCTCTCTCTCTCTCTCTCTCTCTCTCTCTCTCTCTCTCTCTCTCTCTCTCTCTCTCACTCTCTCTCTCTCTCTCTCTCTCTCTCTCTCTCTCTCTCTCTCTCTCTCTCTCTCTCCCTCTCTCCCTCTCTCTCTCTCTCTCTCTCTCTCCCTCTCTCTCTCTCTCACTCTCTCTCTCTCTCTCTTTCTCTCTCTCTTTCTCTCCCCCCCCCCCCTCTCTCTCCTCGCCGGATTTCTTTAATGAAGACAAGAGAGCGAGGGCGAGGGAGGAGACTGGACGAGGACCCAGCAGGTTGTATTTCGGGAGGAGGAAGGCCCTTAAGCACGACTCCTCTTGTCTCCCTCTTCGCTCCCTCCCTCCTCCTCTCCTCCTCTTCCTCCTCTTTCTTCACCTCGCACCCTACTCCCCCTCCTT
>BOPN01001650.1:241062-253562 GCA_017312705.2 Penaeus japonicus
CCATTCATCATTGACAATAAGTATTAATCGCCTGTATCTGGCTATATATCTTTTTAAAACATATTCCACGTGTGTTTTAATTCATTTGTAAAAGTAAAGGATTTGTGTTTCAATGTGATTCAGCCTCAGTGAGATGAAAGGAGAAAAGGCATGCGTGAGAATAAGTGAACGACTCTATTGCATTATAGTGTTCACTCTCACTCATACCTTTTCGTGTTCACGCATCTACATTAAAAAAAAAAAAAAAAATAGTGAAAAGGAGTCTTCACGAAAACAGTACACACGCTCTGACTCTAGATATCACCGCACCCTGTACACTTTCATTTTAGCTGTCGTGTACAAATGTATTTTACTTGTTAGTTAGAGTTAGAACGGCAATGAGAAGAAATGAGTAAATGAAAAGAATAGATATGCTTAAATGAATGCATATGTGAATATAGAAATTATGAGAAAAAATCTCACTCAATAAGAACATCACTTCCTTGTAAACAACCTTGCCCCCCCCCCCTTCCTTATCATTAAAGAGAAGGAAGAGAGCAAGAGGAAAGAGGAGAAAAAAAGGAAATGGAAGGGAGATGGGATGATAAGAGAAGAGGCAGAGAGGGGGGAAGAAAAAAAAAAGGTAAATGATTAAGAGAAAATATAATTATACATGAAATGGTAATATAGGTAGATGATGATAATAATGATAATAACAACGATAACATAATAACATTAATACTGATAATGATAATAAAAACAATAATAACGATAGTAATAATGATAGCAAGAGAAAGAAGAAGAAGAATGATTATAATGATCATCATTAAGATAATAACAAGCACACCAACAAAAATAATGACATTACAATGAATGAACATCAACATTACCACCAACAATAATAAAATCATGAAGAAAAGAATAAAAAAAAATAATAAAAAAGCTAATGAAAGAGAACCAAACACGATATAACCCTTTTCTTCAGCCGAGCGTGAGTTTTGCCCTCAGTGCCCCTGTAACGTAACCGAGTGTCGAGAGCCATGTGTATCAGCTGTTCGCCTTCCCACTGGCGTCCGATACTGGGACATTTACAAATACTTCTTACCTAACGGCGGCTCAATGCTCGTCTACTTTTTTTTTCTTTCTTTCTTTCTTTCTTATTTTATGGCTGTTCTCAGGGGATCACTTGGCGACGCGTCTTGTCCGATTTGCGATTCGTGTGTGGGGTTGTGTGTGTGTGTGTGTGTGTGTGTGTGTGTGTGTGTGTGTGCGTTGTGTGTGTGTTTGTTGTTGTTGTTCTCTCTTTCTTTCTTTCTTTTTCTCCACCTCCACCTCCATCTCCACCTCCACCTCCACCTCCACCTCCATCTCCACCTCCACCTCCACCTCCACCTCCACCTCCACCTCCACCTCCACCTCCACCTCCACCTCCACCTCCTCTATCCCTTAATCCCCATTTCTCCCCCTTTCCCTCTTCCTCCTCTTCCTCTTCTCGCATCCTTCCCTCTCCCTCTCCACTCGTGAAATGGGGTCCTATCAATCAGAAATCAATAGGAAACACACCTACCTGCCGCTAACATGAGACTAAACAAGCCAGCATCCAGACCTCATCTCAGCACTCTGTGTGTGTGTGTGTACGTTATAGTAAGCACGTTCATGCATATATATGTGTGTGTGTGTGTGTGTGTGTGTGTGTGTGTGTGTGTGTGTGTGTGTGTGTGTGTGTGTGTGTACGTTACAGTAAGCACGTTCATGCATATATATATGTGTGTGTGTGTGTGTTAGTTAGAGTAAGCACGTTCATGCATATATATGTGCGTGCGTGTGTGTGTGTGTGTGTGTATGTGTGTGTGTGTGTGTGCGCGTATTCGTGTCGGAGCAGGGTATGTGTATGCGTGGGTGGGCGGCGGAGAGATTAGGACCCCTGGCTAAAAATAGAATTTATGAGAAAACCTGTTCTGAGGATTGAAATGACGGCTGGAGTGTTTGGCCCATTGGGACGGAGTCAGGGAGGGGAAGCAGGGCACTCACCTTCACCTCTCTCTCTCTCTCTCTCTCTCTCTGTTTTTCTGTTTCTCTCTCTCTCTTTCTGTCTGAGATATAAAGACAGATAGAGAGAGAGAGAGATAGAGAGAGAGAGAGAGAGAGAGAGAGAGAGAGAGAGAGAGAGAGAGAGAGAGAGAGAGAGAGAGAGAGAGAGAGAGAGAGAGAGAGAGAGTCAGAGAGAGAGAGAGCCAGTGAGGGAGAGAGAGAGATAGATAGAGAGGGAGAGAGAGAGAGAGAGAGAGAGAAAGAGGGGGGAGGTAAAATAAAGAGAGAGAGAGAGAGAGACTGGAAGAACTAATGAAGAGAAACACGGGAATTCGGAAGTGTGTTGCACCTGTGTTTGTTCCCTCTAACACACATCGTATCGATTTTCAGTCTAGATGTAAATGGCTCAGACTGAATATGGATTTGCAGTTTCGTTACGAATTCATGAGGGTTCGTGCATTTTCTTTTTGCTATTTTCTGTGCTTTATTCTTTCGTTTTTGCTTTCTTTCTTCTAGATTTTGCACACATAGCACTCTTCCTATTTTCATGCTTCGTTTAATTCTTTCTTTATTTGGATCGAACTGCACATAGCAGGAATAATGACAATAAGATTGTAAACAACTCGTACTGCCTTAGGGTATTGTTTGCTTGAGGATTATTATTATTATTTTTTTTTTTTTTTTTTTTATAAAACTGTCAAAAGGAAACGAGTTGAGGAACACAGAAATGGGGCAGAGTAAGAAAATTAATTAGAAGTATGTCTTTGCATGTGTGTGTGTGTGTGTGTCCGTGTGTGTGTGTGTGTGTGTGTGTAAGTGTGTGCTGAGTGCGTATGCGTGTGCGTGTGTGCGTGTGCGTGTGTGTCCAAGTTTCCACTGAGCTATCCTGAGCGAAACAAAAAAAAAAAACTAGTCGGTATTTTCTGGTTCAGTAACTATTTGTGATGCGGATGTCGATATCATTTCCATTTCGAATGGCCCAAGTAAGCGTGAAATTCATGCCTCCTCTTGATCACGAGCATATTATGGACTATAAAATACTGAGAACGTAGTTTGTTATCCCAATGAAAGAGAAAATATGTTACAGTTCGATGTGCGTCTTTGTTGTCGTTCTTTTTCCGATAGATTTGCTTTCTTTCTTGTAGTTTGTTTTCGGTTTTGTTTTTTCTTTTCTTTTTATCTTATGCCATCCGTTCTTTCTCCTCCTATCCTTCCCTAGCTATCTCTTCCCTTCCTCATGCCTCTCATCCCCTCTTAATTCTTTCTTCTCTCTCTCTTCCTCTCTCTCTCTCTCTCTCTCTCTCTCTCTCTCTCTCTCTCTCTCTCTCTCTCTCTCTCTCTCTCTCTCTCTCTGCTACCCCGCAAAACTTTCTTTCGCATTTGCCTTTCCCCCTGATTTCTTTCTCTCTTCCACCATCCCATCTCCCTCGCGCCCCCCACCTTCTCTTCCCCTTATCCCCTTAAACCCACCCTTCCTCATTTTCCCCATCCCCTTCCTTCCTCATCTTCCCCCCCTCATCCTACCCTTTCCCTCTCCCTCTTCCTAGCACCCCCTCCCTCTCTCCCTCGCGCCCTCCTCTTCCCCCATTATCCCTCCCTCCACCCCCCACCCCCACCCCAGCTTCTATTCTACCATATGAAACCTTTCCCACAAGCCTTGTCATTAATAATTGCTGAGAGAAGACGATGAATGAACAAGCTAGCGATGTCTTTGGCGAATGGGGGGGAAGGAGGGGGGGAGGGGGGAAGGGGGAAGAGGAGAAGGGAGGGAGAGGGGGGAGGGGGAGGAGGAGGGGGAGGAGGGTATTAGGTGTGGGGTCAGGAGGGAGGGAGGTGGGAAGGGGAGATATGTACTAGGTGTGGGGTGAGGAGGTAGGGGAGAGGGGGAAGGGGGAAGGGGAGAAGGGTGCTAAGGAAGTTGGTTAGCTGGTTGTTCTCTATATCACTGATAATGATATCATTACCACCATTACCATTTTTTGTATAATTACTTTCATTATAATCATTATTACCATTATCATTACTATTACTACTAATATTATTGTTATCAATGATATTATTTTTTTATTATCAATGATATTATTTTTTTATTATCAATGATATTATCATTATTATCATTATTATTATTATTATTATTACTATTATTATTATGAATCATTATTGTTATCATCCTTATCATTAGTACTGTTATCATCGTTATCATTATCATCATTATCATTATAATTATTATAATTATTCTCACTGACATGATTATCATTATTATTACTATTGCGATCGATATAATTATCATTATTATTGTCATTTTCATTACTGTTATCATTGTTAATACCCTAATCATCATCAATTATCAACACCATCATCATTATCATTATCATTAACACCATGATTATAATTGTTGTTATTATTGTTATCATCAGTACCATTACCAATGCCATCACTACAATCAGTTTATTGATAAAAGTGTAATTATTGTTTATCATTTGTTTTACCATCGCTATCACTATCATTGGTATAGGGATTATTATGGCGTTATATTCATAATCAACATTATCATATCTATCAATATTATCACCACAGTTATTATCATCCTCATTGTTATCATCCACCATTAAATTCCAAAATGTTCTCTGGGTTACATAAATAAATGACCTACCGCGTGGCAACACCTTGTTCCTACTAGATGGCAACAGTTCCAAGTGCAACAGAGCAGTGTCCTTAGTTAGGTTCTACGTATTAGTTTGTTTATGAAGGCAATCTTCCTATTGAGATATATGTGGTGTCTGAGGACCCCCAGCTTTACGTAATCCCATTGCTGTCTTCCGTAAATATTAGGAAAAGTTTTAATGGCTGTTTTGTTATGTCTTCGGTGGTTCAGTAAACAAAGCTTCTTATAATGGTAATTATTCAAGGCCTTTGTGAAGTTCAGAAATAAATTGAGGGATTTTTAGACATAAGTAAATGGAACTTTTGAAGCTTTATATCCCACGATTCAATCTCAAAATTAGTTTATCAAGAAAAGTATATTCTCGCCATAACGGTTCACTTTAGTCGAGGAACGACAAAAGTGAACCTCGTTTGGTCAACAACAGCCATTAAAGAAACCAATACAGATAGATATTTTTTCACTTGATAACTCCCAAATCATGCCAATTAACACTTACCACAAAGCAGGTTCTAAGTAGCTCATTTTTCTTTCCACAGACACGGCTATTGCAAATGACAAAAACGAAGATATTCTATCCGTCACGTTTGGCGCGTCTTTCGTCCGGCATGCGTGAGAGAGAATGAGTGGGCACCCTCATCAGCTCTCCTCGGATCTCCATGATGCCATGTTCTATGTTTGAAACTTTTTTTTAGTTTCGGTTTCTCTCACGCATTGATTTAGTTGTAGTTTTGTTCGCTAAAGTAGTCGGCACATCGCGAAATCGAAAAAAAAAACGAGTAAAAAATCAAAAAGTAGAAATTCCTGTCCCCGTATGCAACCAAAATAAAGTCATTGCTAGGTGCACGATGCACTCTGTCCTGTTTAAATGCCCGGGTATTTAAAGAGCCCCGCCCATTTGAATTCCTTTCGACAGTGCTTTTGTTGTTTACACGTGGATTTTTACAACCTTTTAGTGATTTAACAAATAAAAATGCCACGTGCTAGCAAGACAAACAGAAAATGCAAGGACCAAGAAGAGACGGAAAAAGGAGGAAAGTCCGTTATCAGAGACGTTCCCGAGCACCTCAGTGTGCGTCGACCATCCTCCTCCTCCTCCTTCCTCGCCCTCTCCTCCTCTTCCTCTTCCCACGCAACAAGCGGAGGCTAGTATAGTAACATCAGCTGCTTTCAGACATAATTTATTGCCCGAAAGTGAAATGAAAATGAAATGAGGTGGTTAGGCACCAACCCACCAACCAACCCTTGAGGGGCTGATATGTTGTTTTTCATTTGTGAATTCTTACATATGCATACATGTAAAATCAGCGAGGGACCAGGAGCCTGGAGCCTCGGTCAATAAAAGTGACCTGAAGTAACGTGACCGTGAACTGAACGTGCTCAGTTGAACCCCAAGGTTAGCCAAGGAATGCCGTAAGTGCATACTCCTTTTTATTTTTTTTTTTTTTTTTTTTTTTTTTTTTTGACAGTAAAATCGATACTGAATCGCGTGTAACCCTCTGATTTTGAACACTATTGTTGCAGAATAATCGTGATATATCTTATATATTCAGCAAAATAATAAAGTTTTGGCGAGCGGCAGTAATCCAACTCAAGACTGTTATGATTCTAAACACTTTTGTTTTGTCTTGTAACCCGAAGTCTCACCGATAGAAATTTGTTATCACAGTGATTGGCATACACATTACCGTTATAATTTATTACTATGGTTATGATCACACACACACACAGAAAGGGGGGGGGGGGGTGAGGGAGAGAGAGAGAGAAAGATAAAAGAGAGAGAGAGAAAGATAAATAGACAAACAAGGTTGGAAAAAATATGCACGCTAAATGAATGAATGAATAAAAGAACTCATCCTCTCACCATACGTCACGTTCTCAGCATTTCCAACGGAATGCTTACGAAACGGTAACATCCTCCCTTCCATTCCTCTCTCCCTCAATCTCCTCCTCTTCCCCTCTCTCCCCCCCTTCGTTCCTCCCTCCCTCCCTGTCGTCCTCATTTCTTCCTTCCTTCCATAACCTTTACCTCTGTCCATCCTCCTAGCTATAATGAGGGAGTTAGGTGTGCGTGTTCAAGATGTGAGAGAGGTACACACACGTAAATACTGTGCACACAAATGTAAGTGTCCCCTGTTTATATAACTCAGTGATCTGTTTTTGTTGTCATTATTATCATTCGACTTCTTCATACCTCTCTTCTTTTGCTTGATTTTAATCCCAAAACGCATTGAACAGTTTTTTTCTGTATATGTATTGTGATTTTCATCGTTAGATTTTCAAATTTAGGATTATTTTTTTCTTCTTTGAGAGTTTTAATTCTATAGTTCTACATTATATAAATGCCTTTATTTTTTGTACATATATCTTTCTATCTTTTTTTTTGTGATATTCATTTATTTTTTAGCTTTGTTCTTCTTCTTTTTCATTTTACCATCAAACATTTCTCTTCCCCCTGTTTTTAATCTCTGTCCCTCTTTCCCCATCCTGTTATCCTCCATCTCCCGCGAGCTCTGCTAACCCTTGCTTCAGTCGCTTTACTTTCCTCACCCTTCCCTTCTCCTCCCCTCATCCAGGATTTCATTCCCTCTCTCCCTCCCCTTACCTCTAATTTCTTTCTTTCCCTTTCTCTCCCTTTCTCTCCGATTTCTTTATCTCCCGTTTTCTCCCTTCAACGCCTTATCTCCTTTTCTTCTCTTCCTTCTACTTTTTTTTTTCTCTTCCTCTGCTTTCTTAGCCTTTATATCATTTCTCCCCCTCTCCCCTCTCTTTCTACCTTATCCACACCCTTCTCTTTCCTGTCTCCTTCTCCCCTTTTCTTTTCCGATTCTCTTTCTCTCCTCTCTCTCTCTCTCTCTCTTTCACTATCTTTCACCTCTCTTGCTTCCACTCTACTTCGCCCCTCTAACCTTCTCCATATCATTCCCACTCCCTTCTTCTCTCCCTTTCACTCTCCTCCATCTCTTTCTCCCCTTTTCTCTCTCTTCTTCTTCTCAATCTCTTTCTCCCCTTTTCTCTCTCTTCTTCTTCTCAATCTCTTTCTCCCCTTTTCTCTCTCTTCTTCTTCTCAATCTCTTTCTCTCCTTTTCTCCCTCCCCTTCTTCTCCATCTCTCTCTTCCCTTCTTCTCTCCCCCCCCCCCCTTCTCCCCTCTCCTCCTATGCATTACCGAACAGGATCATCACGATTTTGTAAGTAAATCCTCTCCCCTCAGCTCCCCTTCCTCACTCGCTCCCCTCCATCTCCCTATCTCCTCCCCCCCCCCCACTTTCCTCCCCTCCCCCTCTCCCTCCCGCGTTCTCCCCTCCCCCTCTCCCTCCCGCGTTCTCCTCCCGCGTTCTCCACCCCACCCCCTTTCCTTCTCACCCTCTTCATTCTCTTCCTCCTCCGCTCCGGGCTGGATTATGTCTATAATCATGGCGGATATATTTCAAAGTTTGTTTTATATTTGCGTTGCCGGTTCAGTTTCCTTCGTTATTGTTTTTTTCCTTTATTCATTCAGCCCACAGTATCCTTGCTCTCTCCGTTTGTCTAGCTCTGGCTGTGTGTGTGTGTGTGTGTGTGTGTGTGTGTGTGTGTGTGTGTGTGTGTGTGTGTGTGTGTGTGTGTGTGTGTGTGTGTGACTGTTTGTCTATCTATCTGTCTGTTTTCCTGACCATCGAGCTATTTGACAATTAATTTATCCACATTTGCACAAACTTAGTGATATGTATCTCTTTCTCTCTCGCTTCCTCTCTCTCTCTCTCTCTCTCTCTCTCTCTCTCTCTCTCTCTCTCTCTCTCTCTCTCTCTCTCTCTCTCTCTCTCTCTCTCTCTCTCTCCCTCTCCCTCCGCCTCTCCTACTAACCCAAACCTCATTCCGTCTCCTCACCTTTCGTACAACACCCCTACCTCATTCAGGCGGCACGCGTAAGCCCAAGCCCGCCTCACATGTACCTCCGATTATGGAAATTTTGGCTTTACTTCATTATGCACTTAATAGCTTCATTTTTGTGGGTCTCGACGCTCCAATGAACGTTAATGAATACTCATTTATGTAGTTGACTTGGGGTGAAAGTAAAAAAAAAAAAAAAAAAAAAAAAAAAAGGAGAGGTGAATTTATTTGGATGTATTATGAGTTTTCATTTTTCTTTTTTTTTGGGGGGGGGTCATTCTGATAATCATGATCATCGCGAGCATAATAATTATTTTATATATTTATCTTATTTACCATTCTTAAGAGTCAATATTTTATTCTTAATAGGAAATAAATCTCTGTGTCAAGTCATAAAGATGCATTTAAGTCAAGGAGATGTTGAGATCTCGAGAGGATATGAGTCATCTGTGAGATTCTTGTCTGCTGATGATAATCTCTTCGTCCAGATCTGAATTAAATGTAATGCGATGACTTATCGATGCCTTGCGGCCGCTCAGCTGTGAAAATCGATTGGAAGCTGGGCAGCAACTTAATTATTTTCGATTTATGTATCTGTGATCTTTTTTTTTTTTTTTTTTTTGTCTATAAACGTATTGTCTATATTTTGATTTGTCTATTTACTGTCTACATTCTAATTTGTTTATCTATTTTTTTAATCTAGTTTTCTCTATCTCTCTCT
Source organism: Penaeus japonicus (assembly GCA_017312705.2). Taxonomy (NCBI): domain Eukaryota; kingdom Metazoa; phylum Arthropoda; class Malacostraca; order Decapoda; family Penaeidae; genus Penaeus; species Penaeus japonicus. Next base: position 250,328 of record BOPN01001650.1, read on the forward strand.
TTCTCTCTTATTCTCTCTCTCTCTTTCTCTCTTTCTCTCTCGTTCTCTTTCTCTCCTTCTCTCTCTCTCTCTTTCTCTCCTTCTCTCTCTTTGTCTCTCACTCTCTCGCTCTCCTTCTCTCTCTCTCTCTCTCTCTCTCTCTCTCTCTCTCTCTCTCTCTCTCTCTCTCTCTCTCTCTCTCTCTCTCTCTCTCTCTCTCTCTCTCTCTCTCTCTCTCTCTCTCTCTCTCTCTCTCTCTCTCTCTCTCTCTCTCTCTCTCTCTCTCTCTCTCTCTCTCTCTCTCTCTCTCTCTCTCTCTCTCTCTCTCTCTCTCCCCCTCTCTCTCTCTCTCTCTCTCTCTCTCTCTCTCTCTCTCTCTCTCTCTCTCTCTCTCTCTCTCTCTCTCTCTCTCTCTCTCTCTCTCTCTCTCTCTCTCTCTCTCTCTCTCTCTCTCTCTCTCTCGCTCACACACACACACACAATATGAACAATATATTAATCTGCTGACGTCAGCAGCGCGCCGAGAACCGCAGTGTTGTTTTTGTAACCTCCCGAGCGCGGCGTTCGCTCAATACTGTATTCCCGCCAAGGTACAGGGAAGTCAATCAGCATTTGCACATTTTAGAGTAGGCGGAGGTCATTGATTCTGTTCATGCTCTGAGAGGCTCAGGGATTGGAAACGTAAGACGTTTTGGAATGGCTGATTTTTCGTCTTTGTCTTCCTCATTTCTCGTTGTTATTTTGATATTATTTTAATATTCATCGTCATTATTATTGTCATTATTTTAAACATCGTTCGAAACCTGAGGTTTGTTCTTAGTATCATAAAAAAAAATCTAGAGAATAATCAAATTTTACATACAATAATCCAGATAAACAATGCCAACAAAACAACAACAACAAAAACACCGACAATATCTACATGATAACCGAAAACACAAAATTATAAACTAAGAATCCCCCCGAGGGAAGCCCGTCCGCCGCCATGATGGCCGGCCGAAACGCGGAGGCGAAACAGCGACTAAAGTTGAAGTCTCTCGCTGGTGTTACGCGAACGCGGCGGATTCGACCCCCGGATTCTCTGCCGTTCTTTTAAGTCTCTTTTCGATTTCTTTCCTCTTTTAATGTCTATTTTTTTTTTCTCTCTCTCTTAATATATCTGACTTTCTTTCCCCCCTTTTTTTTTCTTTTGATATTTGTTTCTTTCTTTCTTTCTTTTCTTCTTTAACGGAGGTCCACTTTTTTCTTCTCTAACATCCATTTCCCGCGGTTCGTGACAATGGCCTGCGTTAACGACCTTGTTTCGGTGATGGAAGGTGGAATTGGTGTGACGGAGTTTTTCAGGTTCCACTGCCTGCTCTCTTTAGTGTTTCTGTCTATCTATTCTTCGAATTCTTTTCTGGATGGATGGATGGATGGATGGGTGCTTTTGTCTATTTGTCTATCTATTCATTTATCTTCCTATTTCCTATTTATCTATCTTTTTGTCTCGTCTCCCTTCTCTCTTTCCCCCCTCTCTTTCTTTTCATCTTTATATCTTTCTTTTTTTCCTCTCTCTGATTCTCTCTGTATCTGTTTCTCTGACTCGTGTTCGCTCTCTCACTCTCTTTCTCTCTCTCCTCCCCCCCCTCTCTCTCTCTCTCTCTCTCTCTCTCTCTCTCTCTCTCTCTCTCTCTCTCTCTCTCTCTCTCTCTCTCTCTCTCTCTCTCTCTCTCTCTCTCTCTCTCTCTCTCTCTCTCTCTCTTCCTCTCTCTCTCTCTCTCTTTCTCTCTCTCTCTCTCTCTTGATGTATCTATTTAGCTATTTCTCATTTCATTTTTTATTTTACAATTTACTCAGGAAAGTAACATCTTCAGACCTCTAGATCTCAGGACAGCCACACTCATCTCCATGCTTCCAAATACTTGTGAATATATATATATATATATATATATATATATATATATATATATATATATATATATATATATATATATATATATATATGTGTGTGTGTGTATATATATATATATATATATATATATATATATATATATATATATATATATATATATATATATATATATATATATATATATAGAGAGAGAGAGAGAGAGAGAGAGAGAGAGAGAGAGAGAGAGAGAGAGAGAGAGAAATAGAAAGAAAACCAGAAAGGGTGTTAAATAAGAAAAAGATACAGACTGAGATAAAAAGATAAATAAATATATAACATAAATAGGTAAATAACAGGCAGCAATAGATACAGAACAGAAATGAATCGAAGGATGAAGAACAGGAGTGTTCCCGAGAGCCAAGGTGACCCGAGCGAGAGCAACAAAGCAGCGGCCGCCCACGCCCGAGCGAGCCCGAGGGGCGGACCGCGGGCGGGGGGCGATCGGCGACGCGGGAGGGCGAATTTCGGGAGTGAGGTCAGGTGAACCGCCGGTCCCGCAGCCCCGCCACCACGGCGCATGACCGCACCTCTGGCGAAAGCATATACTATGTATTGATTGTATCCCTATGCAAATATCAAAGCTGAGCGACAACCTTTGGTATTTGTATTCTTTGTTGTTCTTTATGTTTGCTTTTGTTTTTTTGAAGGTAGGGTTTTGCTTTTGTTTTTGTGGTGGGCTTCTTTGAGAGCGGGGTCTGAGGGAGGTTCGTTTGTCGCAGGGAAGGAGAGTTATCTTTTGTTGTTGGTTTTCGGTTTTGTATATTTTTTCCTTGTCATTTGAAATAGCGAGTGATGCTTGTGAGCGAAGGCATTACACTGCGGGTCAATATTACCTTTTCTTTGTGAGCGGGTCCCTGCATTCCAGCACTGAACGAGCGTAAACACTGCAGTAACACTAATGTACGACAAAGGTCACCATACAGGTAAGGTCATGGCCTGGGCACCTACCTGTAGGAGGGGTCGGTGTGCCTGGGCGCGAGCGACGGCCACACAGGTAGCTAATGCCGCCTCGACACAGAGGAGGGTGCCAACACTGTCAAACAAAAGTCACTCCTGACGAAGGTGTTGAAGCCCCGCGACGTGCGCTTGGGCTCGGGAGGGCGCGAGAGACAGGCCAGAACTGCGGGCGCGGCGTGTGAGGAAGAGCTAAGCCCGTCGCGCCTGGCGAAGGAGCAGGTGTAGGCGTGGGCTGCGGCGGGAGAGGCGGCGAGGGCGTGCACCGGGCGAGGCACCAGCACCGCAGAAGACGAGCCCGGGCCGGCACGCCGCACCAGCGTGGCACCTCCCCCTCGCGGCGCCTCCGAGCGCTGTTGCCCTCCGCGC
>BOPN01001650.1:271062-275432 GCA_017312705.2 Penaeus japonicus
AGTGATATTTACTGACTATGCAAGAGAGCCACTTTGGTAGACTGCATTCTCTATGTGATCCATGTCCTTTGCCAAGGGCTTTTGAAAGGGTTTATTATTCTCACTACACCAAATCTGTATTTTTAAAAACTGTTAAGAATAAGATCACGGGGAAAATTCATTTGCAAAATTTATCTTGCCAATTAGGCTGTCGGAAGCCGCATGCGGTTCGCAAGCCGCACAATGAATGCCATTGCTTTGGGTTATCATGTTCCCTGGCATTCTGTATTCATTGGTATTATGGGATAATCAAAACATTTATCAAACGGATGCAAATACATTAAATGGATACAAATGCACATATATAGATATGTATTTTACAAAAACGCTTAGAAATACACGCCTATCACATGTCCACATATAAACATAAAATCAGATAAGATAAGTATCACTTGTGATATAAAAAGTGATAGCTATCTTTTTTTTTTTTTTTGTAATTCTCACCTCACTGGCAAGTCTCTCTGCTCTGCTTATATTGCTTTCATTTCCTATTTTTCTAAATATTGTTTGCAGATTCAAGCAATTCACTCGCTTATTCTATTTGCACGGTGGAACAATTATCGAATCTGAAACCTGAGGTTCATATTTCTTTTGTTTATCATATTTTTCTCTACATACACAGATTAAAACCAGATACACAGTGGAAATTAAATCTAGCTGTAGGTCTACCTTTTAAAAGATGCAGTAAAGAGAATTATTACGAACTAATACAGTTTCTTCTTACTGTATACGGATATATTCTTCTTCTGCCATCCGTCTAAATTTCCTCCGATCTTTTCTTCTCTCTTCTCTCTCTCTCTCTCTCTCTCTCTCTCTCTCTCTCTCTCTCTCTCTCTCTCTCTCTCTCTCTCTCTCTCTCTCTCTCTCTCTCTCTCTCTCTCTCTCTCTCTCTCTCTCTCTCTCTCTCTCTCTCTCTCTCTTTCTCCCTGTCTCTCTATCTATCTATATATCTATCTATCTACGTAACTATCTAAATATCTATCTATATCTATTCATCTATCTCTCCATCTATCTATCCGCTCTCTATCTATGTCTTTATTTACCTATATCACTACACATTCATATTCAGACCTTCAACCTCACCGTAAAAGAGTGTGAATGAAGTCCACAACCGCCGTTTTGCTAGAGCTTACAACGCCACTCATTCATAAATTAGTCGTCTGGCTACACTGCATTGATTGATCCTGCTTGTGCTGCGTCTGAACTCTGTCTGGCTACAGTATCCAGAGTCTATATCGATCATAATGGGAGAGAATGAGGGGGGGGGGGTAGGGGGATGTAGTTAGAGAATAAGACAAAATACGAAATTAAGGATCATGTGAAATGTCAAGATGATTTGAGTTATTACGATTATTTTGTTTTATACATTTTTTTTCTTCGTCTAATCTTTCCGCTAACCATTTCTAAGATTTGTTTATTCTAGATCTTTCCATAAATCGATTGAAAAGTAAAAGGATAAAACTTTACATAAAAATACATTTCGCTGTTGATATACCAATCAGACATGTTTATCCTATGTCTTGCATATAGACACATCAATATACAAACATTATTCCTACCACACGAACAAAGCACAAACACAACATATTAGATGCACATTTACATTTGGCCCTTTTACTTTTGTCTGGCTACACTGTTTCGCTCGCCTTTCGACTTTCTCTGGCTATGCTGTGTCTAGACCTCGCCCGCTTGCATTGTTTATTTGCAATGTTTCTGTTCGAGAAATTTCTGGGAGATAACGAAGCTGAAGGAAGAATGTCTCACATCTCATTCTTTTCCTTCCTGCAGCTGCCTCCCTCGCTCTCTCTTTTTATTTATCTATCTCTGTCGATCTGTCTATCTATTTATCTGAAAATTTATATATCTGTCTATCTATTTAAGTATATCTATATATATATATATATATATATATATATATATATATATATATATATATATATATATATATACATATATATATATATGTGTGTGTGTGTGTGTGTGTGTAAGTATGGGACAGCGACCATCAAGCACCACGCGATAATCAATAAAATCATAAAAAGGTGTTAGACACGGCGATACATCAAAGCAGTTCCCAGCGTGGTTAGAAGAAGCGTTTCGGAAGCTAAACTAGAGACAAAGAGTGGCAAAATTGAAAGAGGAGTATTTCAGTAACTTTGCAGACTATATTCTTCTCTGACGAGAGTTTGTAAATCAACTACAACATTAGACACACTAAATTAGATACAGGCTGAAGGGTGACGAGTAGGCAGTGAGAATATATATATATTCCTAAGATAACTTGCAAACATAAACACATATCATGAAATTGAAACATAGCAATGAATTCGGTTATGCAGACCTTCAATATCTGTCAGTCATAACGTACAGGGCAGAATCACAGACTACGATCGAATTGCTTGAGAGAAAATAAGAGGGTGCCCAGCGAGAAAGGGAAAGGCTGAAGTTAGAAATCAACCTACAGGATAGGAAGAGAACAACATGGATTGAATAACAGTTGGAAAGAAAATGCCAATACAAAGGAGTTCATAGATGCAGGACGCCGGACGACAGGTGGATAAAGAAGGCTACAGATTGGGACACGGATGACACAGGGGCAAGGCCGGTGACTGGGCGGAGTGATGCAATGGGGAAAAGCGACAAATGACGCAAATCCGAATGACTGGAAGGGATTGGAAGAGTCCTGTAGTGGAAGAGTCCTGTAGTGGAAGAGTCCTGTAGTGGAGTGATACAGACTGATGCTGATGATACACGCACACAGACACACACACACACACACACACACACACACACACACACACACATACACACACACTAGGCTCTAAGCCTTAAGTAATTATAGGTAAGATGCAAGGTAATTTTTCTTTTATGGGTAAGGGGAGATTAACCTGTTTATGATATCGTTAGATTTATGATATTATTTGATTGTGTGTGGGTGTTTGTGTGTGTGTTTATATTTCTGAATATGTCTATCGGAATAACATAAACAGATAAATCGAAAGAAAGAGAGATAGATAGACAGAGAGAGAGAGAGAGAGAGAGAGAGAGAGAGAGAAAATAAATGGACCGAATACACAAAGACCCAAGAACCTGAGAATTCCTACCACTCAACCAACCAAAGAGTCTCCAGTTTACACATTCACCCCCTCCCCCCCCCCCACCTTACCCCCTTACCTCCCCCACCCCGACACAGAAAAAAAAAGATAGAATAAAGAAACAGGAATGATAGGCCGAAGGTACCTACGTGTCTGGCAGTGTTCCAAGCTACGAGGTGGGGCGAGGGGGAGGGAGATTTCTACGTGGAAGAGCCAGTGCGTTCGAGTCGCCGGAGTGAAGGAGCGAGGTCCTTTTGCAATGGGAGGCGGTGCGAGGGAGGAATGTTCGGGGACTGTGACGGCGTAGCGAAAAACGAGGGAAGGAGGGAAGGATGGAGAAAGAGGGAAGGAGAATGGGCGTGCATGAGGATTTAGAGAGGAAGGAGGGAAAATGAATGATTAGCTGATAGATAGTACAGAGTTTTATTTTGGTTCTGTTGAGCCTCAACAATTTGCTCTTTGGTGCAAAACAAATTGGGCAAAGGAGAGAGTCAGAGACAGAGATAGAGACAGAGACAGAGACAGAGACAGAGACAGAGGCAGAGACAGAGACAGAGACAGAGACAGATACAGAGACAGAGACATAGACATAGGCAGAGACTGACACTGACACTGACACTGACACTGACACTAACACTGACACTGACGCTGAAACTGACACTGACATTAACACTGACACTGACACTGACACTAACACTGACACTGACACTGACGCTGAAACTGACACTGACACTGAGAAAAGGAAAGAGAAAAAGAGATAGAAGGAGAAAGAGACAGGCATTCACCCAGAAAGACAGAACGAAAGAGAAAGAAAGAGTATGAGAAAAATAAGGACACACAGACAGACAAAGCGCCAGAACCAGACATACACCCCGAAAGACAGGAAGAAAGAGAAAGAAAGAGCCTGAGAAAAGAACTAAGGACAGACACACACACACAGACAGACAATACACAGACAGACAAAGCGCCAGAACCAGACATACACCCCGAAAGACAGGAAGAAAGAGAAAGAAAGAGCCTGAGAAAAGAACTAAGGACAGACACACACACACAGACAGACAATACACAGGCAGACAATACACAGACAGACAAAGCGCCAGTGCCACCTAGAATAAGCCATGCATGCACCCTGCTCCTTCCGAGCCAGACACTGATCCATCCCATCATCAGCATCAACGTCTCCAGCCACTCTCCCTCTCCCGACGTCTGACTTAATTCAGCGTCTTTTCCCTTCTC
>BOPN01001651.1:0-2500 GCA_017312705.2 Penaeus japonicus
ATAATGATAATAATGATGGTGATTGGAAGGTGAATAATGATAGTAATAACAGTAATGATGGAAATAATATTTATTGATTATGATGATAATTCTTATTATAATGAATATTTTAAATATTGATTATAAATGATTATAAATTTATTATGAATTGTAATTATCATTAATGATAATGATTATTTTTAATGATAATGATTATTTTTATGTTATTATCATTTTTAGAAATCATCATTGCTGTTATTATTTTTATCATCATTAATATTTTCATTATCATTATTATCATTATTAATATTATATAATTATCATTATTATTAGAATTATCATTATTATTATCTTCTTTATTATTTTTATCTTCCTCATTATCATTATTATTCATGTTATTCTCATAATTATCTTTACCAATATTTCTATCATTATGATTGATATGTTTGTATCATTTTATTACCATTGCTATCATTATAGCTATCATGATTACTGTTATTATTGAAATGGTCTTCGTAAATATAATAATAAAAACAATAAAAATTACAATAATTATCATAGTAATATTTTTTTTTTTTTTTTTTTTGATAAATGATTATCAAACGTTCTTTTTCATTAAAATATTCCTTCTTATCATCATACGCATTTTTTTTCCTTCTCATTTCTATGCCTTTTCCTAATTGTTATTTTCAGTAACTTTCTTATTATTTGCAATTTTATTAATATTCAAAATATTCATACTATTCCTTGCCCTTATCCTTATCACCTTAATCATTCCTAAAATCTAGTCTCATTTTCACTCGCATTCACCTTCTTACTGTCATTCTCACTCACTCACATTCACATTGTCATTCTCACTCATTCACCTTCTCATGTTTATTCTCACTCTCATTCACCTTCGCATTGTCATCCTCACTTCCCTTCTCACGCTCATTACTCACAAACAGACGTCTAACACAAGCATCTTCCTCCCTCAGGTTGGACTCCCTTACACTGGGCTTCCTTGAACGGCCATCATGCTGTTGCAGAGACGCTCCTCGAGAAGGGCGGAGAAGTGAACGCCAAGACTTTGATTGGTAAGGCGATTGGAAAGCGAGTGACTTCTTAAAGGCACCAGAAGAATTTTGCTTTTGTTTCTTTTCTCATCTTTGTCTTTATGGAATTTATAACAATTATTGTTATAATTTAATAAGGGAATCTTTTTCATCTTTTATCATTAATTTTATTGATATTTATTTCTTTATTCTATGAATTTTTCAATAAAATATTTTCATAGATTATTTTATAAAATAGAAATAAATATTTTTTCTATATTTCTTTATACGTTAATTGTTATAAAGATTAGTTATAACAAATATGATAATAATAAGTATGATCATCTTAATTATTATTCACATTATCATTATTATTTTCATGATTACCTAAAAGAAATATGATCATCCTCATCATCAATCATAATCTTCATCAATTCAATTATTATTAAATCATTCATTTATTATCATATGTTATCCTTCCTCTTGTCATTATTGATAATTTTGCTGATGATCCTGTTGTTCTTGTTCTCCTACATGCTTTTGTTGTAGTTGTGAGGTCTTTATCACTCATAGTACCAGTGTCGGTAATATCTCCCATGTTCCACCAATATTTTGATGTTTTTTTATTTTACGCTTATTTACTACAAGAAAGACATGTTTTGTTTATGTTACACCATTTATCAGGTGTATGTTTTTCCATTATGAAGACTATATATTTTAACTGCATTGAAACAGAAGTATAAATCATTTTATATCAATATGATTTTCTGAATAAATTAGCAGACGCTCAACAACACCACGTGTTTCAATGGCTAAAGAACATCTTTATTTACTGCACGAATATCTTATATTTGTCTTTACTTATTTATATTGATCTTTACTGCACGAATATTTATCTTTAATATAATATTTATCTTTACTGCACGAATGTGGCAAGAAAACCCCACAAATATTAAGGAAGGAAATATTTTATGATACTGATGATAACACTCTCATGATAATGATGGAACTAATGATAATGATATAATGATAATAATGATGGTGATTGGAAGGTGAATAATGATAGTAATAACAGTAATGATGGAAATAATATTTATTGATTATGATGATAATTCTTATTATAATGAATATTTTAAATATTGATTATAAATGATTATAAATTTATTATGAATTGTAATTATCATTAATGATAATGATTATTTTTATGTTATTATCATTTTTAGAAGTCATCATTGCTGTTATTATTTTTATCATCATTAATATTTTCATTATCATTATTATCATTATTAATATTATGTAATTATCATTATTATTAGAATTATCATTATTATTATCTTCTTTATTATTTTTATCTTCCTCATTATCATTATTATTCATGTTATTCTCATAATTATCTTTACCAATATTTCTACTTGTTCTCCTACATGCTTTTGTTGGTGGTGTTGTTGCGAGGTCTTTGTCAGTGATGACAAAGACAATGATGATAA
>BOPN01001651.1:7500-10000 GCA_017312705.2 Penaeus japonicus
ATTAATCACATTCTCACTCACATTCACCTTCTCATTATCATTCCTCCTCATTCACTATATTTTCATTCTCACTGACATTCACCTTCTCATTGTTATTCTCACTCACATTCAGCTTCTCATTATCATTCTAACTCATTCAGATTCTAATTGCCATTCTCACTCATTCACCTTCTCATTGTCATTCTAACTTATCCACCTTCTCATTGTCATTCTCTCTTACATTCACCTTCTCATTGTCATCCTCACTCACATTCACCTTCTCATTGTCATTCTCACTCACATTCACCTTCTCATTGTCATTCTCACTCACATTCATCTTCCCATAGTCATTCTCGTTCATTCACCTTCCCATTGTTATTCTCACTCATTCACCTTCTCATTGTCATTCTAACTTATTAACCTTCTCATTGCCATTCTCTCTTACATTCACCTTCTCATTGTCATCCTCACTCACATTCACCTTCTCATTGTCATTCTAACTCACATTCATTGTCATTCTCACTCACATTCACCTTCCCATTGTCATTCTCACTCACATTCACTTTCCCATTGTCATTATCACTCATTCACCTTCTCATTGTCATTCTAACTTATTCACCTTCTCATTGTCATTCTCTCTTACATTCACCTTCTCATTGTCATTCTCATTCATATTAACCTTCTAATTTTCATTTTCACTCACATTCACTTTCTCATTTTCATTCTCACTCACATTCGTCTTCTCATTGTCATTCACACTGACATTCACCTTCTCATTTTCATTCTGACTCACATTCACCTTCTCCTTTTCACTCGCATTCACCTTCTCATTGTCATTCTCACTCACATTCACCTTATTTTCATTCTCAGTCATATTCACCTTCTCATTGTCATTCTCACTCACATTCACCTTATTTTCATTCTCACACTTTCTGTACATAATTGCCATTCACGCTCCACTTTCACATTCTCATTTTCATTCTCACTCACATTTACCTTCTCGTTTTCATTCTCACTCACAATCACCTCATTGTCATTCTCATTCACATTTACCTTCTCATTGTCATCCTCACTCATTCCTTTTCATTGTCCATTCTCACTCACTCATTCTCATTGCCATTCTCACTCGCATTCAACTTCTCATTGTCATTCTCACTCACATTCATCTTTTCATTGTCCTTCTTACTCACATTCACCTTCTCATTATCATTTTAACTCACATTTACATTTTGATTGTCATTCTCACTCACATTCCCCTTCTTATTATAATTCTCACTCACATTCCCCTTCTCATTGTCATTCTCACTCACATTCACCTTCTCATTGTCATTCTCACTCACATTCACCTTCTCACTGTCATTCTCACTCACATTCACCTTCTCATTTTCATTCTCACTCACATTCACCTTCTCATTGTCATTCTCACTCACATTCACCTTCTCATTGTCATTCTCACTCACATTCACCTTCTCATTGTCATTCTCACTCACATTCACCTTCTCATTGTCATTCTCACTCACATTCACCTTCTCATTGTCATTCTCACTCATTCACCTTCTCATTGTCATTCTCACTCACATTCACCTTCTCATTGTCATTCTCACTCACATTCACCTTCTCATTGTCATTCTCACTCACATTCACCTTCTCATTGTCATCCTCGTACTCACAAACAGACGTCTAACACAAGCATCTTCCTCCCTCAGATAAGACTCCCTTACACTATGCTTCCGAGAACGGCCATCTTGCTGTTGCTGGGCTGGACTCCTCAGGAAAGGGCGGAAGTGAACGCCAAGGATGAGAATGGTAAGGCGATTGGAAAGCTTAGTAAACTGCTAAGGCACCAGAAGAATTTTGCTTTTGTTTCTTTTCTCTTTTTTGTCTTCATGGAAATTTATAACAATTATTATTCAGATCTAATAAGGATATCTCTATCATCAGCTTTTCTTATTTCTTCATCATTCATTATTCTTTTCTATTTATCCATTCCTTATGTTTTAGTTGTTTATTTGAGTTATTTGTAAATGTTACTTATTCATTATCTTTTATCATGAATTTTCAATATTTATGATTAATACTATCATAAAAATATTCATTTTTATTATCATTTATTACAATTACATTTGTATTATTATTTCAAGAATTTTCTTTTGTAATAGTCACTTTTCATCATTCATCTTTTTTTCTTACTCTTTTACTCTTTTCATTATTGATATAATTTTCATTTTTATTTCAATTTTTTTATATATGATTTTATACATATCATTCCTATTATTATTATTATTATTGTTATATAGTTAAAAATATTATTATTTTAATTATTCGTATTACTCCTATTTCTATTTAAATTATTATCATAGGTTATCCTTCCTCTTGTCATCATTGATAATTTTGCTGATGATCCTGTTGTTCTTGTTCTCCTACATGCTTTTGTTGTAGTTGTGAGGTCTTTATCACTCATAGTACCAGTGTCGGTAAATCATGATGGTAATGACAATGAGGATAACACGATGGCTTCCTT
>BOPN01001651.1:15000-22500 GCA_017312705.2 Penaeus japonicus
CTTCTCATTGTCATTCTCACTCACATTCACCTTCTCACTGTCATTCTCACTCACCTTCACTTTCTCATTTTCATTCTCACTCACATTCACCTTCTCATTTCCATTCTCACTCACATTCACCTTCACATTGTCATTCTCACTCACATTCACCTTCTCATTGTCATTCTCACTCACATTCATCTTCTCATTGTCATTCTCACTCACATTCACCTTCTCATTGTCATTCTCACTCACATTCACCTTCTCATTGTCATTCTCACTCACATTCACCTTCTCATTGTCATTTTCACTCGCCTTCACTTTCTTACTGTCATTCTCACTCACATTCACCTTCTCATTATCATCCTCACTTCCCTTCTCACACTCATTACTCACAAACAGACGTCTAACAGAAGCATCTTCCTCCCTCAGGTCAGACTCCCTTACACTTTGCTTCCGAGAACGGCCATCATGCTGTTGCAGAGACGCTCCTCGAGAAGGGCGGAGAAGTGAACGCCAAGGCTAAGGATGGTAAGGCGATTGGAAAGCGAGTGACTTCTTTTCTCCTCTTTGTCTTTGTGGAAATTTATGACAATTATTATTAACATCTAATAAGGATACCTCTATTATCACCTTTTCTTATTTCTTCATCATTCATTATTCATTTCTATTTATCCATTCCTTATGTTTTAGTTGTTTATTTGAGTTATTTGTAAATGTCACTTAATTATTATAATTTATCATATGTATTTCAATGTTATGATTATTATCATAAAAATATTCAATATTATTATACTACTATATCATATTATTTATTTCAATTACATTTGTATTATTATTTCAAGAATTTTCTTTTTGTAATTGTCACTTTTCATCATTCACCTTTTTTCTTCCTCTTTTACTCTTTTCATTATTGATATCATTTTCATTTTTACTTCTATTTTTCTTATATATGATTTTATGCATATCATTGCCATTGTTATTATTATTGTTGTAGTTAGAGTTATCATTATTTTAATTATTCCTATTACTCCTTTTTTCTATTTAAATTATTATCATATGTTATCCTTCCTCTTGTCATTATTGATAATTTTGCTGATGATCCTGTTGTTCTTGTTCTCGTTGTTGAGGTGGTGGAAGATGTCATCTTCTATGCGTGAATTAACGAAGTTTGGCTTGTCAATGTACAGATAATTGATGTGGGGATCAGAGAAACACAGCTACTGCGTATAAGCGTGTATTCGGGGAGAAGTCCATGGAGAGAAGAAGGGTTGTTTACATTACACTTTGTAAATATTGCCGTAGGGTGGCGCATATAAAAGAAAACATTCATTTCGGGGGTAACTAAATTAAACATGAGGTATTCTTCTGAGGTATAAACAGTAGATATAAAATTATAAGCATCCTTATTCTATCATAATCTTTAATTATTCTAACGCTCGTACATGCTTTTCTTGTAGTTGTGAGGTCTTTATCACTCATAGTACCAGTGTCGGTAAATCATGATGGTAATGACAATGAGGATAACACGATGGCTTCCTTGTTCTTCCTTCTTGCAAACACCCAAGTCTGCTCACAGCTTGCTTGCAACAAACATGGCTATGCAGGTGCTGTTAAGAGGAATGCACTACTTAGCATTCGTTTTACAAAATACCTCTTCTCGCAACTTAAGTTAGGTTTGCTAAGTACAAAGATAACATATCCAAATGAAATATCAATAATATAAGTTCATAGGGAAAAAAATATTACCTATTTTGTTTTATCATTATAATGATAATGATAATACCAATAAAAATAACAACCATAATAATGATGATAATGATAAGAATAAGAATAACATTGATTATGATTATATAAAAACATTAAAGATAACGATAACAATCATTATTATTATCAATATTAATATCAAAATAGTTAGAATGACCATTATTATTTTTTGAAAATTCTTATGACTGATTTCATAATTTCTTTCATTTTAAATATTATGTTAATGATAATAGTAACTCCAACAACAATGATAGAAGTATAATGAGATTCTTATTTTCATTATGGTTATTTTTTACTTTCCTATCATTGCCATCAGAATATGCATTAAATTTATAATGATCATAATCATTCTTCAAATCATGATGATTCTCATTCATGAATACTTTCCTATTTTCATTTCCACTCTCATTTTCTTCATCATTTTCCATCCCTTTCATTTTATTCTCTTGCCATTTCGTGCTTATTCATAAGCTGTCCTTTTTATTTATATTTATCATAAATATTTTCATTAGCATTATTATCATTAATATAATAATATGATTATAACAATTGCTGCCATTCAAATTAGCATTGGCATTTTCATTCCCAACCTCAGTTCCCTTCTCATTTTGATTCTCATTAACATAATCACAACAATTTCCATTTTAATTTTTATCCTCGCAAGTGTCAGTACCATTCCAGTCATAAATCTCCTTCTGCAACTCTTTGTCACTCTATACTTTCTGTATAATTCTCCTTCTCCTACTCTTTGTCACTCTATACTTTCAGTATAATTCTCCTTCTCTTACTCTTTGTCACTCTATACTTTCTGTATAATTCTCCTTCTCCTATTCTTTGTCACTCCATACTTTCTGTATAATTCTTCTTCTCCTACTCTTTGTCACTATATTTTCTGTATAATTTTCCTTCTCCTACTATTCTTTGTCACTTTATATTCTCTTTATAATTCTTCTACTCTTTGTGACTTCATTTTCTGTCCAATTCTTGTTCTCCCACACTTCATCATATTTATTTCTCTTCTCATTACCCCTCTCAGTTCTCTCTTTCCTTTTCATCTTCATGCTCATCATCCATTATCATTATGTTCCCATTAATGAGTTGTTCTAACTCATTACTTATACCATTGTTTATATTAACACTATTGTTATTTTTACTTTTATTTATAGAATATCATTAGTTGATTTCATTATTATTTCTAGAGATGTTATATTATTTTATAACTAATTTTATTATGCTGTAATAATTATCATTCTCTCTCGTTATTCATATTTGTATTTTTTTTCTATTTCTATCAATCTCCAATCTCTCCTTATATAATTGTATATATATATATATATGTATATATATATATATATATATATATATATATATATATATATATATATATATATATATATATATGAATATATATATATATATTTATATATATATATATATATATATATATATATATATATATATATATATATATATGTATATATATATATAAATATATATATTATATATAATATATATATATATTATTATTATTATTATTATATATATATATATATATATATATATATATATATATGTATATATATATATATATATATATATATATATATATTATTATTATTATTATTATTATTTATATATATATATATATATATATATATATATATATATATATATATTATTATTATTATTATTATTATTATTATTATTATTATTATTATTATTATTATTATTATTATTGCCATATATATATATACATATTTTTATATATATATATATATATATATATATATATATATATATATATATATATATAGTCATATTTCATCATCATATAAGTATCATGATTTATATAATATATTTTAAAATATATATCATATCTTTATCATTATATTTATAACCTATATCATTACATTCACTTATTTCTGAACAAATTTGAATAAAAATGAAAATAAGAAAATTAAACAAGTGTTTCATTGAAGAGCAACATTTAAACATTGACAAGTTCTACAGTCAAGTTTACCTTCAGGAGAGACAGCAATGCACTGGGCAGGTTTGATGGGACACACGGCAGTGCTGGAAGTCCTTCGGGAGGGCGGGGCCGACGTGGACGCTGCAGATGATGAAGGCAACACGCCCCTCCACAAAGCAGCTTCACGAGGGCATCTCCTCGCTATATTCACGTTGATGAACTTTGGGGCTTCCACGTACAAGAAGAATAAAAGAGGAAGGACTCCGCAGGACTTGATGCTGAGATCTTCCTCCACAGAGAGCCGTGGCATGGAACTTTTCCAAAGCGTGTCCATGGTAATAGATTGTATTGGTCAGACTCTGGTCCTTCCTCTGTCACCATTGGTTTTCAAAGTTGTGCATCATGGGCAGTGCCATGGTTGCTGAGTGGCACTGTAACTAAATCACAAAAGGATTCCAAATTTTTATTTTTTTATATAATGAGACATAACATGCTTATGCATTTATCTGTTGAATATTGATTACTTTCAGACACACGTGATGCAAGGGTGGGTTGCAACCGAGAAGGAAAGGATCAGATTGCAAAGAGAGATCCAAGTGCTGAAGGTGAGTTTTTTGTAGAGAAAATGAATAAAAAAATAGAAATAATTTTGATTTGATAATAATAAAAAGATAGAGAAAAATCAGTGAAATGACAGGAAATATAGCAATCAAAGAAAACATTTCTAAAATCCATAGCTAGGGGAGTAAATAGAATGAAATGCAAAGCAAAATGTGAGGGTTTTGGTGACGGCTAATCTTTTATAAGTATTTTATCTGCTTTATTCTTTTACGACTCCAATCTCCTTATCTTGTGGTTATCAGCTTTCCCTCCATCCTCTGACAATGTCAGGAAGGAGATGCTTGTTATCATGAGCGAAGCAATTATGAGCAACAACATGAGCAGAGAGAGAGAGAGAGAGAGAGAGAGAGAGAGAGAGAGAGGGGGGGGGGTAATGTTAGAGAGAAAGTTCATTTCGTTTGTCTTTTTGAGTACTTATGATACCTCTTCTATACTCATCCAGAAGCAGAGAGAGCGAGAGATCAGTGTGAAAAATAGCGAGACAGTGAATCTACAGAAGGAGACCAGAGACCTGAAGGAAGACCTGAGGAAGAAGGAAGAGGAGATTGTATTACTCAAGGTATGCACAGGAGAGAGCGAGGAAGAGGGACGAAATGACAGAGAGAAAGGAGGAGAGGAAAGGGACAGATATAGAACAATGGTTAAGAAAGAGGAGAGTTAATGTGAGATAGCGTTGTCTTATTAGTAGCTTGTTGTCTGGATAACCTGGAGCTTCCTGAATAAGTCCTTGTAGGTGTGAACCTCAACTATTCCAAACGAAGAGAGAAAAGGTTGTAGGATTTGTGCAAATGAAAATGCAATATGATGAACAATTTTCTTTTCTTCCAAAATGCATTAGCTCCTTTTTAAAAGTGATTTTATTTGTCAAAATGATATTACTGGTTGGTCGTGCGATTCCACTTGCTTTGCCTGTGATGCCTTGCTCTTCTCCTCAAGCCTTTAGGACAGACATCCCCACAGTGTTGTCTTCAGGAGAGCAAGGACACGAGAGGAGTAGGATGGAGACTGAGGTGACTAATCTGCAGACGGAAAACAGCAAACTGAAGGATATCCTATGTCTCAGAGAAAGGGAGATCAGAGAGCTAAAGGTAAGAGCAAGAGCTTCCGAAATACATCAACCCCTTTTTAAAACTGATTTTATTTGTCGAAGCGAGATTACTACTTGGTCGTGCAATTCCATTTGCTTTGCCTGGGGATGTTGTGGTTCTTTCTCCTGATCCCTGCGTGAGATAGAGACATCCCTACAGTGTTGTCTTTACAGGATATGCAGGAGGAGCAAGGACGGGAGAGAGATTAGAGACTCTAGAGGTGACTAATCTGCAGACGGAAAACAGCGAACTGAAGGATATCCTATGTCTCAGAGAAAGGGAGATCAGAGAGCTAAAGGTAAGAATAAGAAGAAAGAAAAGAGAGGAGAGAGAAAGAGACTAAAATAAGGAGAGAAACAATGAAGAAGTATTGTATTCACACATATGTACTTCTACATGGTTCAGTATACACTCCCGTCCCGTTAAGAAGGCGTGACAGTCCTTTACTTTACAGGAGCAACACACAGCGGACGTTGGGAACGCGACGAACAGGTCGGAGGGCGAGGATGCGAAAGTGAGGAAGATATTAATTCTTGTGACTTATGATGCATTGCACTTAGGGTGATAATAATTCCGAGAATTAACTCCAATGATGATATTAGTGCTCGTAACGTAAATGTAGTTCCACTGAGGATGATGTTAATGCTTTAGACAGAACTTCAAGAAAGGAAGGTTGGGAGAAAGATAAAGTGCGAGAGAAGGAATTTGAACAAAGGAGGGAAAGGTTGAAGGATAGGGAGAAATACATTTTCACAGAGAGAGAGAGAGTAAGAGAAAGAGAGAGTGAATGGGAGGAAGAACAGGCGTAGTGGAGACAGGAGGAGACCGCATGTCATGTCCCTGGCGCCTTTCGCACACAGGATCGTCTGGAAGAAGAGGCCAGGAAGATTCGGGAGCTGAGGGCGGGTGAAGATGGAAACGCGCTGATGACAAGGTATTACTACTTTGGAGTCAAGCGGAAGTACAAATGCAAGGATTGAAGTCACTCTGGCCAAGGTACAAGGTATGGATGCAACAACAACAACAATGAAAAGATTGATACGTTGCATTCAGTGGAATCAGTTGCACAGTACATTAGGCTACATATGTGTGTATGAAGTATATCTCGAATCTTATATGTATAATATGTTAGAACTAATTCAGATTTTATATTGCAGGAGCAACACCTGGAAGAGGTGAGAAACCTGAGAAGAATACAACGCACGAGAGAGGAAGAGGTAGCCGAAGAAAGAAGGGAATTGAGTCAAATGTTAAGAAATCGGGAAGAGAAGATTGAGTCCCTGAAGGTAGGCCTAAAACGATGCACACAACACATATGACCACTTACTGAAGTGCAAACCTATGTACAGTCAGACAGAAACAGACAGAAAGCATATTCCACCTTTGCCCACAGCGTGTCCCCTTCTACATGACAGTAGGAAGGTAGGGACAGAGGGAGGCATGGTGTTGGGGGGGGGGGGGAGTGTTTGATTATGTGCCTGCTCAATGTATGCAACAACATATTCTCTCTCTCTCTCTCTCTCTCTCTCTCTCTCTCTCTCTCTCTCTCTCTCTCTCTTTCTCTCTCTCTCTCTTTCTCTCTCTCTCTCTTTCTCTCTCTCTCTCTCTCTCTCTCTCTCTTTCTCTCTCTCTTTCTCTCTCTCTCTCTCTCTCTTTCTCTCTCTCTCTCTCTCTCTCTCTCTTTCTCTCTCTCTCTCTCTCTCTCTCTCTCTCTCTCTCTCTCTCTCTCTCTCTCTCTCTCTTTCTCTCTCTCTCTTTCTCTCTCTCTTTCTCTCTCTCTCTCTCTCTCTCTCTCTCTCTCTCTCTCTCTCTCTTATACCTCTCTGATCTCCCTGCATCCCCCATGTCTCTCTCTTTCTCTATCTCTCCTTAAATTTGTTGTAAATACCCGCATGTAGTATGATCAGAACACATGAAATATGTTCTCGTATTTGTCACGCAGTCCTTGGATATGTAGTTATGCTACATTTCCGGAATAGAATCGGGAGAAACTAGGATAAAGACACTCGCTGACGGAAGTTGGAAGGTAGAAAGGAAGGAAGAGAAGGCTGGGCCCTGAAATTTGTTAAGTGTAAC
>BOPN01001651.1:35000-37500 GCA_017312705.2 Penaeus japonicus
TCTCTCTCTCTCTCTCTCTCTCTCTCTCTTTATCTATCTATCTATCTATCTATCTATCTATCTATCTATCTATCTATATATCTATATATATATATATATATATATATATATATATATATATATATATATATATATATACACATCTCTCTCTCTCTCTCTCTCTCTCTCTCTCTTTCTCTATAAGATAGTTATAGATATATATAGATGGATAAATAGACATAGGGAGATAAATATAGATAAACAGAATTATATTCAAATATAGAGCCATAACTGTATCTACTTTTTCTCTCACTCTCTAACATCCTCCCTCCTTCCCTCGCCCCTCCCTCCATCCCTTCCTCCCCCCCCTCCCTCGCCCCTCCCTCCCTCCCTCCCTCGCCCCTCCCTCCCTCCCTCCCTCTTACCCCTCAACGATCAAAATAATGGAAATCATATTTCTAGTTACCCCATTTAAAGATGAAAAAAAAAGATATTTATATGGTCCTCTACCTCCTTCGTTTCCCTCACTCCCCCTCCCCCACCTCCTCTTCCCTCTTCCCTTTACCTCCTAACCCTCTTCTACCTCTCGTCCCCTCTACCTCCTTCCCTTCCCCTTCTCTCTCCTTTTTCTAGCCAATTTCCCTTCTCCCCCCTCCCCTTCCCTTCCCCCCCTTCCCTCTCCTCCTCCCCCTTCCCTTGCTTCTCTCCCTG
This sequence comes from Penaeus japonicus, assembly GCA_017312705.2. NCBI lineage: Eukaryota > Metazoa > Arthropoda > Malacostraca > Decapoda > Penaeidae > Penaeus > Penaeus japonicus. The sequence goes on from BOPN01001651.1 coordinate 35,691, forward strand.
TCTATCCCTTCACTCCTCTTCCCCCTCTTTCCTCTCTCCCTCTTCCACGCCTCTTATTCCCCCCCCTCCCTTTCTGTCCCCTCCTTCTTTCCCTATTTCCCTGTTCATCTTCCTTCCTCCTTTCCCTCTTCCCTGGCCTCTATCCTCCCCCCCTCATCCTCTTGTCACTCACCCTTCACCCCTTTTTCCTTTTCTCCCCTCGCCTCTTCTCTCCTCCCCTATCCTCTTTGCTTCATTACCTTTCCCTATCCTACTTTTCCTCTTCCTTCCCTCTTCTTCCTTCCTCCCCCCCACCCTCTATGTCCCCAACCTCTCCCTCTCTCCCCTTCCCCCGCTCCTTTATCCTCTCCTCCCCACCCTCTTGTCACCACCCTTCCTCCTCCCCCTCCCCCGTCTTCCTTCTCTCCTCCCCCCTTCCCCCGCCCTGTCCCCTCCTCCCCCACCCTCTTTATCTGTCACCTTTTCTTCCCTCCCCCTCTTCCTCTTCTCCTTTCTCCATCCCTCCCTTTCCCCTCATCTTTGTCCCCCCTCCTCCCCCCACCATTTTGTCACCACCCTTCTCTTCCCCCTCTTCCTTCTCTCTCCTTCTTTCCCTTCCCCCCGCCCCTATCCCCTCCTCCCCCCACCCTCTTTGTCACCACCCTTCCCTCTCCCCCTCTTCCTCTTCCTCTCCATCCCTCCCTTTTCCCCTTCCAAATGCAATAAAACCCACAATATTGCTGTTCTGAATTTGAAAGTTTAATGTGCCCATTTACGTTGTTATTTACATAAGACAAAGGAAGAGAACTGTCTGCTGGTGGAGCATCTCTGTGGCCCTGATATGCTCACGACCTCTATAACTCGAACTCGAGGGATGTGGAGGCCGACGGCGGTGATTTCTTGAGACCTTTTTGCTTTTCTTGAGATTTTTTTTTTTTTTTTTTTTTTTTTTTTTTAAGGTCTCCTTCTTTTCGATATATTCATGTACATGTGTGTGTGTGTATATATGTATATATATATATATATATATATATATATATATATATATATATATATATATATATATATATATATATATATATATATGTATATATATATATATTTATATGTATGTATATATATATATATATATATATATATATATATATATATATATATATATATATATATATGTATGTATATTTATACATGCACATGAATATATCGAGAACGAGAGACAGATAGAGAGACAGAAAGAGAGAACGAGAGACAGACAGAGATACACAAAAAGAGAGAACGAAAGACAGACAGAGAGACACAAAAAGAGAGAACGAGAGACAGATAGAAAGTCACAAAAAGAGAACGAGAGAGAGAGAGACAGAGAGAGAGAGAGAGAGAGAGAGAGAGAAAGAGAAGAGGACCGTCCGAATTATCTGGGTCACACTGCAGTGATTTTTGGCTCCGTCGGGAAAGATGTTTTGATGTTTCTTTATAGTCTTCAAGCGCAAAGTTTTCTGGGTTAGGGCCTTTTGAAGAGGGCGTAAACCTAACCGGCTTAAAATCAGAGGTGCTAGAGCCATTGGGGAAGGGAGGGGGGGGAGGAGGGGGGAGAGGGGGGAGAGGAGAAGGGAAGAGGGAGGGAAGGGGGAGAGGGGTAGAGGAGAAGGGAAGAGGGAGGGGAAAGGGAGAAGGGGGGGGGGGAAGGGGGAGAGGGGTAGAGGAAAAGGGAAGAGGGAGGGAAGGGGGGAGAGGGGTAGAGGAGAAGGGAAGAGGGAGGGTGGGAAGGGAGAAGGGGGTAGAGGAGAAGGGAATGGGGGAGGAAGGAGAAGGCACAGAGAAGGGGAAAGGGAGA
>BOPN01001651.1:62500-67500 GCA_017312705.2 Penaeus japonicus
AGTTTAATCCACTGTTTAGAGTGGATCATCAATTGATAAATCATTTGCAACATTAACAAATTATAATTAAATTAAGTCAAATTAAGATTTTAAAAAATGTGAATCCATTTATAATTTTACTTCGGTTACTTGTCTGTTGTATTAAGACATCTACTTACCTGTCTTTCTGTCTCCCTATCTTTCTGCCTTTCTAAATATCTCTTTATCTCTCTTCTCTATATCTCTACCTTCTTATCTGTCTTTCTTCCTCTACATCTATCTTCATATCTCTCTATCTTATCCCTCTTTCTTCCTATCTCTCTTTTTTTATCTGACTCTCTTCTTATTCCTCTCTATTCCTATCTCCACTTTCGATCTATCTTTCTGTATACCTCTTTATATTTACACACAGCATATAACTACTTCCTCTTCCTCTTCATCTTTCCCTTCTCCACCTCCTCTTCTTTCTCTCCTCCTCTCTCTCCATCTTATCTTCCTCCTCCTCCTCTTTCCCATCTCATTACCTTCTACCTTATCTTCGTCTTCCTTCGCTTTCTCTTCTCATCCCCTTTCTCCTTCCCCCTTATCTTCCTCTTCATCCTGCTCTTTCCCTTCCTCCTTCTCATCCCCTTCCCCCTTATCTTCCCTTTCCTCCTCCCTCTTTCCCTTCTCCTTCCCCTCCCCCTCCCCATTATCTTCCCCTTCTTCATCCTCTCTCCCTTCCCCCCTTCCTCCTTCCCATCCCCTTCCCCTTATCTTCCCCTTTCTCCTCCCTCTTTCCCTTCCTCCTCCTCACCCCCTCACCCTTCCCTTCCCCTTTCCACCTCCCTCTTTCTCTTCTCATTCCCTTCTTCCATCCTACCCCCTCCAGTTTATCTTCCCCTTCCTTCTCCCTCTTTCCCTTCCCCCTTCCCTCCTACATTTCTCCTTCACCTCTTATTGATGACCATTGTCCTTTCTTCTCAATATTCCTGAATTGAAGTTAAATGATCCAGTGAGTCATTTTAGCTCAAAGGTCCAAGCGACGAGAATTTTCCTTTCTCACGCTTTTCACCATATTTTGACAGCATGTATCTTGTGGATAGCCTGGCCCATTGCATGAGTGTAACATCCCATACCTTTGGAGATAATACCATAGGATTTACTACACACACACAAACACACACTCATACACACGTATACACACAGGTAGACATAGATATATCACACACGCAAACACACACACATACCCATATAAATACACAAGCAAACACACATACACAAAAGCAAACACACACACATACACACAAGCAAACACACATACACACAAGCAAACACACATACATGCACACAAAGTGACAAACAGACATACTTGCGCGCAGCCTCCCCAGAGAGAGATCAGTTCAGTTCAGAGAGATTTGCGAAGACGTCGCTTCGCCCGGGCTATATGCACGAGGCGGCCCGGCCTCTGTCAGCTGTAAGTGAGAGAGAGAGAGAGAGAGAGAGAGAGAGAGAGAGAGAGAGAGAGAGAGAGAGAGAGAGAGAGAGAGAGAGAGAGAGAGGGAGATCACTCATTTTATCATTGTGCCACTAAACGAGTGGTCGCACTGATTTTCTTGACAAAACAATCCGTATGGTAATTTGGCACATACTGTGCGTACACTGTATTGTAGGAACAATCAATCAGTCTGCTCCGAGACACGGAGGTGTTTCCTTCCCCTTTGACCCCATGGAACTTACGTGATTGGACTCTGCCGTCACACAATTTTGCTTCAGAGATAAGTAGTTGGCTGCTCATGTTTCTTCCTTAGTTATCAAATTGCATTCATTAGCTCTAGAATACTGCCATTGAAAATATTGCGTGGAGACCATCCCTGTACTCTTTTTTATTACTCTTTTTATAATAACTTTGGAAAATCAATAGATATATAATTGTGTTACAATATATAATTGTAATTATATATTATATTAATAATGATATAAATAAATATATTATATATTGTAATAATGATATAAATAAATATATAATTGTGTACAGTTGTCACTAACACAATTGCAGATTGAATTCACTGCAAACAAAAAATAAAGGATTTCAAATATTGCATGGGAGGTACAGAACACCTCACACACACACACACACACACACACACACACACACACACACACACACACACACACACACACACACACACACACACACACACAAACTCTCTCCTAAAGCCAAATGGCCAAACTACAATCAGTCCAGAATCAAGCTCTTATCTGGCCAGGATATGTCACGCGTCCAAACATCCCACATGTGAACAGCTGCATTGTAGTGATGTGCTTCGCCCCAGCCATCCCTCCAGGGGAAATGCACGGGATTTCCCCTTTATCGCCCTGAGGGAAATTTAACGTAAAAAGAGCAGATTGGGTCGCCTTCACAAGGAGCGTCCAAGCTCCGAAGTTGTTGGAGAAACCATTGATGATAAAGTAAACAGTGTTCAAAATTGTATTATAAATGCAGCAATGGCAACCATCCCTAAGACTTCGACAGATAGCGTTAAGCATAGAGTTCCATGGTGGACACCAGATTGCCGCAGGGCGCTATGTGAACGAAATAGGGCCTACAGGCTTTTCCAAAAAAATATCACAAACGAGAACTTTCGCAATTACAAACAAGCGAGAGCTAGGGCTCGAAGAACAATCAGACAAGCCAAAAGAGACTCCTGGTGAAGCTTTGTCTCTACGATTAACAGCAATACCAACATTGCAGAGGTTTGGTCCACAGTCAACAAAATCAATAGAAAAAAATATCATTTAAAATAAAAAACATCACCCATGAGTGAAATAACTTTGATTCACCTAGAGACATTGCTAACACACTCGCCAGGCAGTTCTCTTATACAAGCAGCTCAGAAAACTACCATCCTGCTTTCCTGAACACCAGGGAATGACACAGCAGATGACCTTGATTATAATAAATATCTAACTATGGATGAGCTTGTCTGAGCCCTAGAAGCCTGTTGAGGAACATCCCCAGGCCCCGATGAGATTCGATATGAGATGATAAAGCATCTTAATCATGATGACATGATTAAGTTGCTAGAAGATATTACAATGATATTTGGAAAAGCAGACTTTTCAAATTCATGGCACTTCGCCCACATCATTCCCATATTGAAAGGAGGGGGAAATCCCAGATCCGCCATTTCTTACCGCCCAATTGCGTTGACAAGCTGCTTATGCAAAGTCATGGAAAGAATTGTTAATAGTAGGCTATTGCATTTTTTAAATACCAGGAATTTACTAGTTGACGAGCAGTGCGGCTTCCGAAAGGGACGTCAAACTCTCCAGTCCAGCTAGTAAAACTGGAAAGTCATATTCATGAGGCATTTGCCAAAAAGCATTTTTTGATTTCAGTATTTTTAGACATAGAAAAAGCCTACGACATGACATGGCGACATGGCCTACTCAGAAAACTTTATGCTTTCAGATTACGTGGAAATTTGCCTTGTTTTATCCAAAATTTCATATCTGACAGAACGTTTTCTGTCAAATTATTTTCCGACAATGTCACATTCTCGGACATTTTTGTCCAGGCAAACGGGGTCCCACAAGGAAGTGTCTTGTCTCCAACATTATTTCTGTGTATGATAAATGACATTTTACCATCTCCTCCTCGGAATCTTAAATACTCACTGTACGCCGATGATTGTGCATTATGGCACTCCAGCAATAATGCAGAGTTCTCGGCAAATCGAATCCAATTGGCACTGGATATGATTCATAACTAGGGCCTCCAGTGGGGTTTTAAGTTTTCCATAAGAAAGAGTATTGGCGTGGTCTTTACACATAGGAGAAAGCCCAACATCAGGCTAACTCTAGACAACCACCCAATACCTATTAAAAATTCAGCTAGATTTCTTGGTCTACTCTTTGATAGTAGATTGAATTGGAAAGACCACATTGGTCAGTTAAAGAATAAATGTCAAAAAGCACTCAATTTATTAAAGTGCATTTCTGGACACAAATGGGGAGCTGATAGAAAGTCTTTACTGATGTTATATAAATCCCTGACTAGATCTAAAGTAGATTATGGGTCAATCGTGTATGGATCGGCAACGAGCTCAACTCTGAAAGGATTGAATGTTGTGCAGAATGCGTGTTTACGCGTCTGTCTTGGAGCCCTTATGTGCACTCGCACCGAGCGCCTAGAGGTAGAGTCGGGAGTACCTCCCCTCCGTCTTAGACGCGGCCAGCTTGCGCTGACTTATGCCGCCAAGGTAGCCAGGCAGCCCCAGCATCCCAACAGGGATGTTTTGCGCCTGAAAGAGAGAGAGAGACTGTGTAGAGAGAGAGACTGTATAGAGGGAGAGAGAGAGACTGTAGAGAAATAGGGAGAGAGAGAGAGACTGTAGAGAGAGAGAGAGAGAGAGAGAGAGAGAGAGAGAGAGACAGAGAGAGAAAGAGAGAAGGAGAGAGAGAGAGAGACTGTAGAGAGAGAGAGGGAGAGAGAGACTGTAGAGAGAGAGAGGAGAGAGAGAGAGAGAGAGACTGTATAGAGGGAGAGAGAGAGAGGGAGAGAGAGAGAGAATGTAGAGAGAGAGAGAGAGAGATTGTATAGAGGGAGAGAGAGAGAGACTGTTGAGAGAGAGAGAGAGAGATATATATATATATATATATATATATATATATATATATATATATATATATATATATATATATGCATATATATATATATATATATATATATATATATATATATATATATATGCATATATATATATATATATATATATATATATATATATATATATATATATATATATATATATATATATATATATATATATATATATATATATATATATATATATATATATATATATATATATATATATATATATATATATATATATATATATATATATATATATATATATATATATATATAGAGAGAGAGAGAGAGAGAGAGAGAGAGAGAGAGAGAGAGAGAGAGAAAGAGAGAGAGTAAAGACTGTGTAGAGATAGATAGATAGAGAGAGAGAGAGAGAGAGAGA
>BOPN01001651.1:85000-90000 GCA_017312705.2 Penaeus japonicus
AGCGTGCTCTGGTGAAAGCAGGCGACGCCGAAGGGCTGCAGACCGCCCTCGGCTCCCTATCTGCAGGCGCCCTCTCGACTTTCTTGGGTGACACGGATTTGTTTGGTAAGCCAGCAATAGCAATCTTTTTAGAAAGTACATTTCGACATTTTCTTTTTGGCTCGTGTGTGAAGTAGAATTAATTGTGTCTTGGCTTTTGATGGCCAGAGATACTGATGACGATGTATATATATATATATATATATATATATATATATATATATATATATATATATATATATATATATATATATATATAGATATATATATATATATATATATATATATATATATATATATATATATATATATATATATATATGTCTATATATATATATATATATACATATATATATATATATATATATATATATATATATATATATATATATATATATATATATATATATAGACATATATTGACATATATGTCTATATATATATATATATATATATATATATATATATATATATATATATATATATATATATAGACATATATTGACATATATGTCTATATATATATATATATATATATATATATATATATATATATATATATATATATATATATTCATGTATAGGCCCAACTTTGGAGTGAGAGACGGTCAGAGTGGGCCTAACCATCAGTGTGTGAGAAAGAGCAAGAGGTCAGCTTTGGAGTGAGAGACAGTTCATAGCAATCTTCACACATGACTGTTGCCATTGGTACCTGGGCTGACTGGCTCTTGGTTGTTGTGGAGGAAAGACACATTGGACAGACTGGGATTAATCGCAACAGGAGTGACGAAAGTAAAAGCAAATGCAGTTGTGTGGTCCGGCAGGGATGGTTGCTTGGACTTTGCCATTTTGGAGGCAGAGGATAACTTGTTTGAAGCCACAGTGCTATTTCCATTTCTTATAAGAATGCCCTTAGAAAAGGTCAATTAAGGGCAAGAGGTTTTTCTCTAGCCACAGAGGCGCCAATGCTCTTGGGTCTTGAGTCAATATTAAGCCAGCAGATATAGTATAGCCTTCATCTTTGTTTTGGTTTGAGTAAGAACTAATGTTAGAACTCTAGAGGCTGTCTGTTGCCAGTAATGCTTTTAGGACTTAGTGGTGCATTTAACTATTTAAAAAATTATCTATCCAAGTCTCATCTTTATTCATTATCTTTATATCAATAATTTTCATTATTTTTCTTCTTATTCTCTTTATAATTCTCACTAATATTTTTTTATTTTTTTCATTCTCATTCCTAAGAATATTGAGTAGCCTTGTCACTCCTTTTTCTTCTCATTCTCATCATAAGTGTTGTTCCCAATCTCTTTCCACTCTGTGAATTGTTTTTCTTGTTCTAGTTCTATTCATCCTTGTAACCACTTTCCAAATTATTCTTATATCTTTCAGGAAATAATATCATTGTTTTTTCATCTTGCTGATACTTATTCTCATTATAATAATAACTTTATATTTTTGTAGCAGACAATGTGATCACTTTCTTTATTCATATTGTCATTTTCACTTTCCCTTCATGATATTTTGGATTCTCATTTCAATTCTTTCACTGTCACTATCACTGTCATATTAATATTCCTTTACATTGGCATTATATGCATTCCTTTTTAATCATTATCATTTACTTACAGCCTCATTCCAAGTATCATTAACATTGTCATTATCATGTTAATTCTTGTCCACATCTATCTCCCTTCCATTTGTCATTATATCCTTCTATTGTAGATCATCCTTAATTCCCTCATAATAATTTTATAATAATTCTTACCTCTCTAGCTATAATGATAATATTCATTGCCATTCATTGTTGTTGTTATTTTTATGAATTATTATTATCATCATTGATACCATCATTATTATTTCCATTACTAATATCATTATGATCATTATCTCACTGTCATTCTCATTCACATTCACTTTCTCATTCCTCACATTCACCTTCTCACTGTCATTCTCACTCACATTCACCTTCTCATTGTCATTCTCACTCACATTCACCTTCTCATTGTCATTCTCACTCACATTCACCTTCTCATTGTCATTCTCACTCACATTCACCTTCTCATTGTCATTTTCACTCACATTCACATTCACCTTCTCATTGTCATTCTCACTCACATTCACCTTCTCATTGTCATTCTCACTCACATTCACCTTCTCACTGTCATTCTCACTCACATTCACCTTCTCATTGTCATTCTCACTCACATTCACCTTCTCACTGTCATTCTCACTCACATTCACCTTCTCATTGTCATTCTCACTCACATTCACCTTCTCATTGTCATTCTCACTTGTCACCTTTCACTGCCATCCTCACATTCACCTTCTCATTGTCATTCTCACTCACATTCACCTTCTCATTGTCATTCTCACTCACATTCACCTTCATTTTCATTCTCACTCACATTCACCTCATTGTCATTCTCACTCACATTCACCTTCTCATTGTCATTCTCACTCACATTCACCTTCTCATTGTCATTTTCACTCACATTCACCTTCTCATTGTCATTCTCACTCACATTCACCTTCTCATTGTCATTCTCACTCACATTCACCTTCTTGTTGTTATTCTCACTCACAATTTTACCTTCGCATTGTGATCCTCACTTCTCTTCTCATGTTCATTACCCATGAACAGACGTTTAACACAAGCGTCTTCCTACCTCAGGTTGGACTCCCTTACACTGGGCTTCACTGAACGGCCATGATTCTGTTGCAAGGACGCTCCTCGAGAAGGGCGGAGAAGTGAACGCCAAGGATAAGGATGGTAAGGCGATTGGAAAGCGAGTGACTTCTTAAAGGCACCAGAAGAATTTTGCTTTTGTTTCTTTTCTCCTCTTTGTCTTTGTGGAATTTTATAACAATTATTGTTATAATTTGATTAGGGAATGTTTTTCATCTTTTATCATTAATTTTATTGATATTTATTTTTTTATTCTATGAATTTTTCAATATTTTTTTTTTCATAGATTATTCTATAAAATAGAAATAAATAGATTTTTCTGTTTCTTTATAATATAAATGTTATAATGATTAGTTATAACAATTCTGATAATAATAAGTATGATGATTTCAATTATTATTGATAATATCATTATTATTTCATGATTATCTAAAAGAAATATGATCATCCTCATCATTAATCATAATCATCATCAATGGTCCTATTCATATTCTTATTATTATTTCATTACTATTACTATTATTGTTACTCCCATTTCTACTAAATTATCAATTGTTATCATCCTCCTTCTTCTCATTATTGTTATTTTGATGGTGATCCTGTTCTTGTTCTCCTACATGCTTTTGTTGGTGGTGTTGTTGCGAGGTCTTTGTCAGTGATGACAATGATGATAATGGAGAAAGTAATGGCAACAAAAGCAACAACAATAATGATGATAATGAAAAGTTTCATAATGTTGATGGTGGTAATGATAACAATATTAATGATAAAGTAATCATCACTGATAATGTTGATGATAACACTTTCATGATGATAATAGAACTAATGATAATGGTAATGATATATTTATGATAACAATGATAATAATAATGGTGATGATGAATAATGATAGTAATAAATTTAGAAATATAAGTTTAGTTAGTCCACCTAACGGCGAAGTCCGTTTTCTTTGACATACGTAATGTCTCCCATGTTCCACCAATATTTGATGTTTTAATATTTTACGCTTATTTACTACAAGAAGAACATCTTTGTTTATGTTACACCATTTATCAGGTGTATGTTTTTCCATTATGAAGACTATATATTTTAACTGCATTGAAACAGAAGTATAAATCATTTTATATCAATATGATTTTCTGAATAAATTAGCAGACGCTCAACAACACCACGTGTTTCAATTAAAAGCTAAAGAACATCTTTACTGCACGAATATCTTATATTTGTCTTTACTTATTTATATTGATCTTTACTGCACGAATGTGGCAAGAAAACCCCACAAATATTAAGGATGGAAATATTTTATGATACTGATGATAACACTCTCATGATAATGATGATAATGATATAATGATAATAATGATGGTGATTGGAAGGTGAATAATGATAGTAATAACAGTAATGATGGAAATAATATTTATTGATTATGATGATAATTCTTATTATAATCAATACATTGAATATTGATTATAAATGATTATAGATATATTATAGATTGTAATTATTATCAATGATAAGGATTATTTCTTATAATGATTATTTTTATGATGTTATCATTTTTAGAAAATATCATCATTAATATTTTCATTATCATTATTATCATTATGAATATTATATAATTATCATTATTATAAGAATTATCATTATTATTATCTTCATTATTATTTTTATCTTCCTCATTATCATTATTATTCATGTTATTGTCATAATTATCTTCACTAATATTTCTATCATTATGATTGATATTTTTTATCATTTTATTACCATTGCTATCATTATAGCTATCATGATTACTGTTATTATTGCAATGGTGTTCGTAAATATAATAATAAAAACAATAAAAATTACAATAATTATCATAGTAATAAAAAAATATTTATATATTATTGATAAATGATTATCAAACATTCATTTTCATTATAATATTCTTTCTCATTATCTCATTGTTTCTATACCTTTTCATAATTCTTATTTTCATTAACATTCTTAGTATTTGCAATTTTATTAATATTCAAAATATCCATACTATTCCTAGCCCTTACCCTTATCACCCTAATCATCTCTATTAATCTCATTCCTAAAACTAGTCACATTCTCCCTCACAATCACCTTCTCATTGTCATTCTCACTCACATTCACCTTCTGATTGTTATTCTCACTTACATTCACCTTCTCATTGTCATTTTCACTCGCCTTCACTTTCTTACTGTCATTCTCACTCACATTCACCTTCGCATTGTCATCCTCACTTCCCTTCTCACGCTCATTACTCACA
>BOPN01001651.1:112500-127500 GCA_017312705.2 Penaeus japonicus
CCCTAGCCAAGGAGGGGCTTTACTCCCGCGGAACTTCCCCCTATTTTTATAGCACTTGTGCTGCTTACCTTGGTTTTCGGGAGTTTTCATTTTCGTTTGTGTACTGGAGCTCGGGCTAGTTCCTTATTCAGCGACCTTTTGAATACATCGTCTATATGTACTCCACGTCGCCAATGTATATCCTGTACTACAATACCGCAAACACACACACGTCTTCGCGTTACAACAACCGACTCGGAACTCGCTCGAAAACTCACAGCCGTATTCTTAGTACCTAGCGCGCAAAGTGCATGACATGAACCTGCCGCGATTAATATTCTAGAAGTGCGTGTTCATGTCAAAAGCGTGGATAAGTCATGGCAAAGTCGTGGAAAGTATTGGAACAATCGTGGAAACTCCGTGACATGGTGTTGAGCTTATCACGATAGTTACACGTGCGAAAAAAAATCAGATTTTTACTGTACTCTTCCTTACCAATACTTCATATGAGCATAGTACGTTTGGAAAGTAATATCTATATTGGATATATTAGGCATCACTGCCCTAGACTTAGATCACAAACCCTTTTAGGAAAACAGATTCTCTGCTGATTTTGAGTATGTTTACCTTTTGGCGGACTTTTCGAAAGAGAGTGAAGTTAAATGAATGGTAAAAGTAGTCAGGAACGTAAAATTAAAGCATATAATTATATTAAATATGTAAACATTAAATCTATATGTATGATATATTAAATATACGCATATATGTACAGTACATACACATATAAAATAAGGAAGATCTGTACATAAACACACGATCCCTCACCTCCCGTTTGTTTTGATGCAGCGTAGACTGAATCGTGAAATGGTTGTCAGTTCTTTAACTAGGATCAAGAACAACGACTGATTCATACCAAAATTGAATTATCTTTTGTTAGTGCTACCTATGATTGTAGTTTCTCTTATGAATTTGTCGTGCCACGCTTTTGCGTCCTAGAATACCGCCTTCGTGACATGAACACGACATGGACACATGAACATGACATGGCCACGACACGCAGAAAACGTCCTAGAATACAGCTCAAACTCACGGGTTCACTAACAATAAGGAACATGAAAGCGCTATGATTGGCCAGAACACAGTATGTAACAAGATAAATGAGAACCCAGAGTAAGCAGTATTATAGCGAGAGCGTATCTAAAACAAACAAAAGCAAAATACAAAGTTGAACCTCCTAGAGCACAATATTACATCAGAAAAAAGGGGGTACTGCAGCAAACAGGGGGTACCGCAGCAAACAGGGGGTACCGCAGCAAACACGGGGTACCGCAGCAAACACGGGGTACCGCAGCAAACACGGGGTACCGCAGCAAACAGGGGGTACCGCAGCAAACAGGGGGTACCGCAGCAAACACGGGGTACCGCAGCAAACAGGGGGTACCGCAGCAAACAGGGGGTACCGCAGCAAACAGGGGGTACCGCAGCAAACAGGGGGTACCGCAGCAAACAGGGGGTACCGCAGCAAACAGGGGGTACCGCAGCAAACAGGGGGTACCGCAGCAAACACGGGGTACCGCAGCAAACACGGGGTACCGCAGCAAACAACGGCTAAAAGGGGTTACCACAGCAAGAGAACGCCACAGTAAAAGATAATAACACAGTAAATATGATACCAGTGATTGTTAAAAGGCACCACCATTCCCCCTCCCGACACGTACTAACCCAGGACTCTAACACTGGCACGAAATGCAGCTGTTGAGGGGAAAATAGTTAATAAGCAGAAGAAATATCCCTAGACTGAAATGAGCCACCAAGAAAAAGCTAAAGTGAACTGGCGGTTAGTACAGAACATCTAATACCTGGAAAAGGATGATTATCTCTGCAAGAAAAATAATGCCAGCTCAGTTACAGTACAATACTACAACAGAAAGTTACCTGAAACTCAATCACAACAGACGGACATGCTAAAGCAATAAAAAAAATAACACGGTGGCTCATCTAATCTATAAATGCAAAACTAAACTATCAAAAAGTAGCTAAGCTGGACCTGGAATATCACAGAAGCTTCCTCAGACTGATGGTCTTTGCCGGGACGTCCCACCGCTGCCCACCAAAAATTACATCTGTAGCATAAAGGATGACCGTAGTCCCCAGGGGGCCCCACCTACCAATAAGGGTGCCTTCAGGGCCAAGGTCCCTCCCTATGAAGGTCAGTGGGCATCTATAGGGTAAACCCACCCCCTGAAGTCAAATTCCCACTTATGAGGAGGATCCCAGGGAAATCTGACCCTGTGGGATGTCCCAGCAGGATCTTCCGTGATATTTCAATGTAAAGTTTAATATGAATAAGTTAATAAATAAATAAAAACCCTATTGAAAGATTAAAAGAGAAAGAACAAGATAGGCTAGCATAAGAACAGTGCAAGATTCAGTGAGAGGATAAGATGAAAGGGGAAATTATAGTAGAAGGTAGAAAAGGGAGTATAAAGTTAAGTAGAAGATCCACGAGGCTGCATATAATATGTGATGATATATATATGTATAATTATCCACAGTCCAGCTCCTGTCTTGAATAAACACTGCCAGTAAAGCTCAATACTTAGCTTTGCTCTCTTTATGCAGGTTTCTAAGCTGGTGCTGCCGGCCTCGTGATAATGTCCTTTCTTAAAAATGGTTGCCAGAGGATGAGGAAAAAGAAACGCCCCGAAGTACAGTATAACAGCGAATGTGTATTTTTAAGCACGTACAAGAAGGCCGCGGGAGGCCGTGACGTCACACGTATGACGCGCACGAAATCATAAAATACATAATAAATAGGTTTAAAACAGTAAAAACATGATACATTAAACAATTAAAATGAAATACAGAATTAATACAAACAAATAAAACAAAATAAGAATGTTCCCTCAACAACTGGAATTTACGAATGAAAAGCTAAAAAGAAAACTGACAGACAGTCAGCAAGCGCACGTAGGCCTATTTGTACATTTCAAGTGGGGGGAGGGGGGCAAATCGACAGTAGGCACTCCCCCGCCCTTGGTCACGCATGCATCCATGCACGCAAACACACGCACACAGACACAGATTTCGCATTCATACATGCAGGCTCGTAAATGCATGACACTCATAACACAGATACACGCACACACATGCGCGGACGCGCGCGCACGATCCAAGGAAGGGGGGGGGGGGCAGTATGTTACGCTACACTATTAAGTCCCAAACATTGTTACTACTAAAAAACTTCTCCATTTCATCTTCATTAATCTTTGGGTGCTTATTTTGCTTAATCTTATCATTTGATTCTAAAACATTTTTTCCTACTGTTTCCTAAAATTCCTGTGTTATTCTTTAAAATGCTGTTGTTAATTTATCAGCCACTACAAGTACTTTACTGTCAATTTCCTTACCGTCACTGATGTTTGGCAATACGGCAGTTCTCATACCTTCATGGCGACTGCTGTTAGCTGTCCATGTCTATCATCAACCTTATCATTGCACTCTTGGGTAGGATGTTTCCCAGCACAGATCCCACACTAGTAAGATTTGCTCCTGTACTTCTGTACCACGTCCAGGACTCGCCGAAATACCCTTGTTTTTTGTTCTCTGTATTTAAGCAAAGTCCAATACTTCAAAATTAAGTTTCACTGCCAAGAAAGTCTAGGTGATATTACACGTGCGTATGCACTTCACCGTGGCTACAGGGTGTCCTTATAATACAGAAAAATAAATAGAAATCACAGGTGACGCGTCACTAGTGTTGTTATGATCCGTTTTCTATGATCTCCGAGAGAGAGAGTGAGGGAGTAAGTGAGTAATAGAGAGAGAGAGAGAGAGAGAGTAAATGAGGGGATACAGAATATATACATATATATATATATATATATATATATATATTTTTTTTTTTTTTTTTTTTTTTTTTTTTTTTTATATATACATATATATATATATATATATATATATATATATATATATATATATATGTATATATATATATATATATATGTATATATGTATATATATACATATATATATATATATATATATATATATATATATATATATATGTATGTATTTATGTATGTATATATATAGAGAGATAGATAAATAGAGAGATAGACAGATAGAGAGGTGAGAGAGAGTGAGATAGACTGATAGAGAGAGAAATAAAGAAAAACACAGTAATAGAGATAGAGATGGAGAAGAGAGAGAGAGAGAGAGAGAGAGAGAGAGAGAGAGAGAGAGAGAGAGCAGAGAGAGAGAGAGAGAGAGAGAGAGAGAGAGAGAGAGCAGCAGCAAGAGAGAGAGAGAGAGAGAGAGCAGTAGGAGAGAGATCGATATAGGGAGAGAGAGAGAGAGCAGTAGAAGAGAGAAAGAGCAAAGAGAGAGAGTGAGAAAGAGGAGAGAAAGAGAAAGAGCAAAGAGAGAGAGTGAGAAAGAGGAGAGAGATAGAAAATGAGCAAAGAGAGAGAGAGTGAGAAAGGCAGTAAGAGAGAGATAGAGCAGTAGAAGAGAGATAGAAAAAGAGCAAAGAGAGAGAGAGTGAGAAAGAGGAGAGAGAGAGAAAGGGCAGTAGGAGAGATATAGATAAAGGGGAAAGAGAGAGAGAGAGCAGTAGAAGAGAGATAGAAAAAGTGCAAAGAGAGAGAGAGTGAGAAAGAGGAGAGAGAGAAAGGGCAGTAGGAGATAGATAGATAAAGGGGAAAGAGAGAGAGAGAGAGCAGTAGAAGAGAGATAGAGAAAGAGCAAAAGAGAGAGAGTGAGAAAGAGGAAAGAGAGAGAAAGGGCAATAAGAGAGAGATAGAAAAAGAGCAAAGAGAGAGTGAGAAAGAGGAGAGAGAGAGAAAGGGCAGTATGAAAGAGAACTGGCACAGAATAGCCTGGATCGGCAAAGTGGAAAGAATTGGGGGAAGGCTTATGTCCAACTACGGACCCTCACAAGCTGAGAAGAGGAAGACATTACCTTCACTTTCATTTGCTTATCTCTTCGTGTTTTCTCTCGTTTCCCCATACGGATTCCTTCTATCACTTTTTCCTGCTTTAAGTTTTTATGTGCCCATTTTTGTGTGCTCTATTTCTCGGTTTAATTTATGTATTTAAGTTTACTTTTAAAACACGGCTTTACACTTTCCTAGACTTGTGAAGTGGCAGACGATCTTTTGGATTTTTACTTAGCTGGCCCACTACAATTACAGTTCATGATCTTATTACTGTTATTATTACTATTATAATTATGGCTGATATCATTATTATTGTAATTATCATTATTATCACCTTATCATCATTATTATTGTCATTACCACTATTATCATTATCATCATTATCATGCTTATTAGCATCACTAATATTATCATTTTCCTCATTATGAGCATCTTTATTACTGTTATCATTATCATTATTAATATCATACGTGGTGTAACGCGTGAAACAGTGTCCCACAGATAGAAACCACATGGAGGATGCCTCTGACCCATTACAGGCGAACTTGAGACGATTAAAATGTTTTCTCCTGCTCAGCAAACTAGTGAACAACGAAGTGTTGTAATTGTGGTAGGCGTGTCCGCTCGAATGATTCTTGGACAGATCTCCCAAACATTTATTAGACACAATCTAGAACCAAAGGCTTGTCCAGTAGAGAGTAAGTAAATAAATAGTGAAGTGAAGGCATTTTTTCACTGTTTCTTTTATAATATACATATAAAGCATAAGAGACCTGATATTCTGAAAAAGTCAGTGGTGGCAGATTACCGTTTAATTGAGGAGTATCTAATCTTAACTGATCAACGTAAAAATTCATGGAGTAATATGTTATGAGTGAATATCAGCGGTGACGCAGGAATACCACAGCATCACTAATATTATTATTATCCTCATTATCATCATCCTGATTACTGTTATTATTATAATCATCATTGTTATTACTGTTACCATTATCATTATTAATATCATTGATATCAGAATTATCACTATCATTATCACTAAAATTGTCATTATTGTAGCTGTTGTTATTATTATCGTCATTATTACCATCCCTATCATTATCATTTTTTCATTACTATTATCATGATTACTATAATTATCATTGTCGATGTTGTTATTAATATTATCATAAAAGTTATACTGTTATTATTATTATCATTACTATTATTTTTATCATCCTTATCATCATTAATACTATAATCACTGCCATTATCGGTATAATCATTATAGATTAATATACTCGGTAGACTGCATATTATTTTTGTAATATCTTCATCCACACTTTTATACATACTCATGCATAAGCAAAAACGTACATTCATGCAATCGCAGATTTTCTCTGTGACCGACCCCTCCTCTCTTGATTTTCAATTCGTTTTTAAGGAGTTGCAAGAACACCAATGATTTTGTCTTCGAATCGGTACTTCCTTTCGGGTAGTAAAGTAGCGCTGAATTTGGTATTTATCAAGGCGTCTGTGATTATGAAGTACTACCTACCTATTACGTCTCTCACACTCTCTACCACTGCAAATGTATTTCATAAGAGAAGAAAAAGCTGATGGTTGGGGAAGAGGACAGCCATGCGGGTATATAAACGGCATAATGATCAAGGAAGTCCAGTTGAGTGGGGTCGACTGTGTGGCCATGTTGAACTTAGCGGCGCTCTTGGTTGTGCTCATCACCCTCACGCAAGCTGTCAACCTCGACCTAACACTCGACATTCAAGGTACGTCTCCCACGACATTTGCGTAGGAGGATGACAAAGGAGGGTAGAGGGAGCGAGAGAAAGAGGAGGGAAGGGAGGGAGAGAAGAAGGGAGGAAGGGGGGAGAGAAAGGAAGAAATGGAGGGAGGAAAGAACAGAGAGAGAGAGAAAAAGAGAAAGAGAGAGAGCGAGAGCGAGCGAGAGAGAGAGAGAGAGAGAGAGAGAGAGAGAGAGAGAGAGAGAGAGAGAGAGAGAGAGAGAGAGAGTCTATCATTGGCTTATTAGGGAAACGTTATTTCTTTCACTAGTATACTCGACAGCAAGTTCTGTTTCGTGATATGAATTCTCATTTTAAATTATCACAATAACAACAAATAAGAAAGCAAGTACAACAAAAATAATCTATCCTGTAGACGTGTTTGACTCAAAGGTCAAACTGCATCTGGTCACAACAGGAAAGAGTGCTTTGCAACATCCGTCGCTTTTGCAAGCACGCGTATTCAACTACAACAACACGTACGCAGTGTTTGTTAGAACAGAGATGCCAAGGATATTAGAGTATGAACCGTGTTCCATATGACCAACATGCAATGGCTTTTCCATTATAATATGTAAGATGTTCAGCTCGACGGGAGATCCATTTGGAGGATAAGTTGAGACTGATTTTCCTTTTTGTCAGGCATCGCAAAGATTAAACTTTAAAATTATCTTGATAATCATTAAAATGATAACGACCGTTGTGATTATAATCACAATGATAATAACAGTAATTATGATCATTACAATGATGTTGTCACAATAACAACAATAATGATATAAATAATATTGAAAACAGCAGAAGACGGAACATGACAACAGTATTATTAATAATGTTGTTGCCGGTGATAATTATCTTAATAATAAAGTCAATAGTAATGATGATGATACTAATAAATTTAAATAATGATAATACCAATACTCAAAATGATAATGATAACACTAATAACAATAATGACATTGATGATAGTGATAATAGCTGTGATAATAATAATGACAGTATTAACAATGATAACAATAATGATAATATGATAATAAAAATGATGATAAAGATGGTGATGACAACTATCACCATTATCATTATCATCACATAATAACAGTAATGGTAGTAATGATAAGGATGATAACGAGAATGAGAATGAGAATGGCAATAGAAAGGATTATGATAAAGATATTAATGATGATAATGATTAATAACGATAATGCTGATCAGGATAAGGATAATGTTAACGATAATAATGATGATGATTATATTGATAATAACAATGATAGTAATGACATTTATTATTACAATAGTATTGATGCTAATGATAATTATGATAATAGTAATGATAATAACAGTGATAATTGTAACGATAATAATGATGATAATGATAATCATTATTATCATTAGTATCAATATCATTATAATTGTTATCATCATGATTGTTGTTATTATTTTTATCATTATCCTTATCATCATTACTTTGATGATGATATTAACAATAAGAATGATAATACTACCACTACTATTACAACTAATAGTAATGATATTGATAATAACGATAATGATAATGATGATAACAATGATAAGGATTACAATGATAACTGAAATAATGATAACTGATATAATGATTTTGATAACAATAATAATAAAGATGATTATCGTTATTAGATTAATTATCATTATCATTATTATTGTTGTCATTATCATTAATATCTTTATCATCATCTTTATGATTATTATTGTTATTCGTGCTATCACCGTTATTGTCATCATTGTTACTGTTTTTGTAACTATTATTATTATCATGACTAGTTATTATCACTGTAATTTTGATGATACTAATGATAATTATAATAATAGCAATGATAATGATGATGATAATTATCACTATCATTATCATTATTATTGGTATTATCATCATAATCATCATTATTATTGGTATTATCATCATCATCATCATCAATTATTACCATTATCATAATCATCATAACCATTATCATTATCGTCAATTAACCATCAATATGTCATTATCATTACTATCATTACTATTATCATCATCATTATCAATATTGTTA
Organism: Penaeus japonicus; assembly: GCA_017312705.2. Lineage (NCBI taxonomy): Eukaryota > Metazoa > Arthropoda > Malacostraca > Decapoda > Penaeidae > Penaeus > Penaeus japonicus. The sequence continues at coordinate 121,261 of BOPN01001651.1, forward strand.
TTGGTATCATCTTTGCCATTATAAATGTTATCATTCTTATCATCATTTTTGTTATCATTGTTATCGTCATTATCATTACCATTGTTTTGTTGGTTGAATTACAAAATCAGAAAAGAGCAATATCCTAAAAATTGTAATAAGAATAACAATGAAAAAAATCATGGTGATGATAATAAAAATGATAAAGATAATTGTTGCACACACACACACATACATACATACATACATACATACATACGCACACACACACATGCACACACACACACACACACACACACACAGACACACACATACATACATACATAATAATATATACAAACATGTATATATATATATGTATTTTTTTATTTTTTTTATTATGAATGTGTGTTTAATCGTGTGTGTTTTTGCGTGTTTGCTATTATGTGTGTTTGGCTGTATGTGTGTGTGTTTACTTGTGTGTGTTTGTGTGTTTGATAGTGTGCGTGCGCGCACGCGTTCGTCCGTGCATGTATGAGGGTATCCGAGCGTACGTGTGTGCGTTTTATGTGTGTGTGTGTGTGTGTGTGTGCACGCGAGTATGCATGTGTTTTTATGTATGTGTGTGAAGAAAGTATTAGGGGTACATCAACTGTGTTAGAAAGACAGTGGTGACTCTATTTATCTCTCTTATCTCTCTCCCTTCCTCCCCCCCCCCCCCCTCTTTCCGTCACTCTCTCTCTCTTTCACTTTCTCTTTCTTTTTATTTTCTTCTCTCTCTCTCTCCTCTTTCTCTCTCTTCACCCTTCCCTCCCTCCGTCCCTACTTCCCCCTCCCAACAATTTCCGTCTTTTTTTTATCTATTTTTTTTTTTTTTTTTTATCTATTACTTAATTCCTCCATGTTGTGTGTGTGTTTGTGTGTATTTTTTTTATAATTATTGTATTAATGATGTTTTTATTTGTTAGTGTGTTTGTGTGTGTATGTGAATGTACGTATATGTGAGTGTAAATATGGAGATTCGTGTATGTACGTTTGTGCGTGTGTCTGTGTATGTAAGTTTGAGTGTTTGAATGGTTTGTGTATGTATTTGTCTTTGATTGCGTGTGTGTGTATGTGTATGCAAGTATGTGTGTGAGTGTTTGTGTATATGTATATACACACACATACACATCTGTGGGTGTGGTTCTGTGTATGTGTGTTTGAGTGTGTGTGTGTGGATGTCTGAGTATGTCTGTGACTATGTGCTCGTTTTTTTGAGGATCCATATGTTTTTTTTTTTTTTTTTTTCTTTTTTTTGTATATGCCATGCATTTTGTTCCTAACTACCCTTTCTGTAGTTGAAGATTATTACTAATACTGTGAAACATTTCCGATTTTTTTCTGTAACAAACAAATCAAATATAAATACAACACAGAGAACAATAAATCAACGGAATAAGTGAATAAGATACAGAAACACTGATATTAAAATTGCCTGGTGTGGATTGCAAAATCTCAAATACGAATGATTATCATTGTTACTACTGATTTTTTTTTTTTTACTTTATTCATTAGCATTATTGTCATTGTGCTTCGTATCATTAATATAACTTTAATTAAAGGTATTGTCTTCCTCAGAGCTTGTTACCTCCAGCACCAACAGCCAACGGAATGACATCCCAGGCAAGCAATGCAGAACTTGTAAGTACACAGCCACAGGCAGACATACTGAGGGAGGGAAGGAGAGAGAGAGAGAGAGAGAGAGAGAGAGAGAGAGAGAGAGAGAGAGAGAGAGAGAGAGAGAGAGAGAGAGAGAGAGAGAGAGAGAGAGAGAGAGAGAGAGAGAGGAGGGGGGAGTAAAAAAGGTAAAAGGATAACAGATGAATATAAAGAAAGTGAGGAGAGAGAGACGACAGGGAAGAGAGGAAGGGAAAGAGGCAAGAGAGGTGGGAGGAGAACAGTAAACAGAGAACAGACGAAGGGAAAGAGAGAGAAAGAAAAGAAGAAAGAGACATATAGAGAAATTTGGATGGAGAAGAAGGCAGGAGAGAGAGACTGAGTGGGGTTGAAAGTAGAAAGGCAGAGATAAATGGAAAATGAGGGACATGGAGCAAAAGGAGAAACTTGGATAAATGGACAGGGTGTAGGGGAAAGCATAGAGATGACAGGAAGAGAAAGGACTAGAATTTCATAGATGAAATGAGATAGACGGAGTTAGGAGCTAGAGATAGGTAGAGAGAGATAGAGTTAGAAATAGATAGTGAGAGAGAAATTGGGGCCTCTACGCACTGTACATCAAAGCTACAACACAGCTGATATGATTATATGGTGTGTAAAAACACAATGTACTGAAATGTGCACAGACATTGACAAGGATTCCTGCTGAACAAAACGAGAACAAAACAACGTAGGAAAAGACAGGAAAGCGAAAAGATATTGGTGTTTTTTTTCCTTTTTTGTATAGGCAATAAGATACTCGTCCATGTGGAAGTGGGAAGTCCTGACCATAGCCTTTCCCTTTCAGCTTGCTCTGGTGGAAGCAGGCGACGCCGAAGGGCTGCAGACCGCCCTCGGCTCCCTATCTGCAGGCGCCCTCTCGACTTTCTTGGGTGACACGGATTTCTTGGGTAAGCCAGCAATAGCAATCTTTTTAGAAAGTACATTTCGACATTTTCTTTTTGGCTCGTGTGTGAAGTAGAATTAATTGTGTCTTGGCTTTTGATGGCCAGAGATACTGATGACGATGTATATATATATATATATATATATATATATATATATATATATATATATATATATATATATATATGTCTATATATATATATATATATATATATATATATATATATATATATATATATATATATATATATATATATGTCTATATATATATATATATATATATATATATATATATATATATATATATATATATATATATATATATATATATATATATATATATATATATATATATATATATATATATATATATATATATATATATATATATATATATATATATATATATATATATATAGACATATATTGACATATATGTCTATATATATATATATATATATATATATATATATATATATATATATATATATATATATATATATACATATACTTATATATTCATGTATAGGCCAACTTTGGAGTGAGAGACAGTCCAGAGTGGGCCTAACCATCAGTGTGTGAGAAAGAGCAAGAGGTCAGCTTTGGAGTGAGAGACAGTTCATAGCAATCTTCATACCATGACTGTTGCCATTGGTACCTGGGCTGACTGGCTCTTGGTTGTTGTGGAGGAAAGACACATTGGACAGACTGGGATTAATCGCAACAGGAGTGACGAAAGTAAAAGCAAATGCAGTTGTGTGGTCCGGCAGGGATGGTTGCTTGGACTTTGCCATTTTGGAGGCAGAGGATAACTTGTTTGAAGCCACAGTGCTATTTCCATTTCTTATAAGAATGCCCTTAGAAAAGGTCAATTAAGGGCAAGAGGTTTTTCTCTAGCCACAGAGGCGCCAATGCTCTTGGGTCTTGAGTCAATATTAAGCCAGCAGATATAGTATAGCCTTCATCTTTGTTTGGTTCGAAGTAGAAGAGAGATAATGTTGGGTATTCTAGAGGCAGCTACCGAGTAATGCCTTTCCAAAGGACACGAAGATGATGCATTATTATTTAAATTATCTATCCAAGTCTCATCTTTATTCATTATCTTTATATCAATAATTTTCATTATCTTTCCCCTTCCTATTCTCTTTATCATTCTCACTAATATTTTTTTCATTCTCATTCCTAAGAATATTGAGTAGCCTTGTCACTCCTTTTTCTTCTCATTCTCATCATAAGTGTTGTTCCCAATCTCTTTCCACTCTGTGAATTGTTTTTCTTGTTCTAGTTCTATTCATCCTTGTAACCACTTTCCAAATTATTCTTATATCTTTCAGGAAATAATATCATTGTTTTTTTCATCTTGCTGATACTTATTCTCATTATAATAATAACTTTATATTTTTGTAGCAGACAATGTGATCACTTTCTTTATTCATATTGTCATTTTCACTTTCCCTTCATGATATTTTGGATTCTCATTTCAATTCTTTCACTGTCACTATCACTGTCATATTAATATTCCTTTACATTGGCATTATATGCGTCCTTTTTAATCATTATCATTTACTTACAGCCTCATTCCAAGTATCATTAACATTGTCATTATCATGTTAATTCTTGTCCACATCTATCTCCCTTCCATTTGTCATTATATCCTTCTATTGTAAGTCATCTATTAATTCCCTCATAATAATTTTATAATAATTCTTACCTCTCTAGCTATAATGATGATATTCATTGCCATTCATTGTTGTTGTTATTTTTATAAATTAATATTATCAACATCATTGACATCATCATTATTATTTCCATTACTAATATTATTATGATCATTATCTCACTGTCATTCTCATTCACATTCACTTTCTCATTGTCATTCTCACTCACATTCACCTTCTCACTTTCATTCTCACTCACATTCACCTTCTCATTGTCATTCTCACTCACATTCACCTTCTCACTGTCATTCTCACTCACATTCACCTTCTCATTGTCATTCTCACTCACATTCACCTTCTCATTTTCATTTTCACTCACATTCACCTTCTCATTGTCATTCTCACTCACTTTCACCTTTCCCTGCCATCCTCACATTCACCTTCTCATTGTCATTCTCACTCACATTAACCTTCTCACTGTCATTCCCACTCACATTCAACTTCTCATTGTCATTCTCACTCACATTCACCTTCTCACTGTCATTCTCACTCACATTCACCTTCTCATTGTCATTCTCACTCACATTCACCTTCTCATTGTCATTCTCACTCACTTCCACCTTCCACTGCCATCCTCACATTCACCTTCTCATTGTCATTCTCACTCACATTCACCTTCTCATTGTCATTCTCACTCACTTCCACCTTCCACTGCCATCCTCACATTCATTTTCATTCTCACTCACATTCATATTTGTCATTTGTCATTCTCACTCTCACTCACATTCTTCTTCTCATTGTCATTCTCACTCACATTTACCTTCTCCTTGTCATTCTCACTCACATTCACCTTTTCACTGTCATTCTCACTCATTCACCTTCTTATTTTTATTCTCACTCACATTCACCTTTGCATTGTCATCCTCACTTCCCTTCTCACGTTCATTACTCACAAACAGACGTCTAACACAAGCATCTTCCTCCCTCAGGTCAGACTCCCTTACACTTTGCTTCCGAGAACGGCCATCATGCTGTTGCAGAGACGCTCCTCGAGAAGGGCGGAGAAGTGAACGCCAAGGATAAGTATGGTAAGGCGATTGGAAAGCGAGTGACTTCTTAAAGGCACCAGAAGAATTTTGCTTTTGTTTCTTTTCTCTTTTTTGTCTTCATGGAAATTTATAACAATTATTATTCAGATCTAATAAGGATATCTCTATCATCAGCTTTTCTTATTTCTTCATCATTCATTATTCTTTTCTATTTATCCATTCCTTATGTTTTAGTTGTTTATTTGAGTTATTTGTAAATGTTACTTATTCATTATCATTTATCATATGAATTTCAATGTTATGATTAATATTATCATAAAAATATTCATTTTTATTATACATAAAAAATATTCATTTTTATTATCATTTATTAAAATGTATTATTATTTCAAGAATTTTCTTTTGTAATTGTCACTTTTCATCATTCATCTTATTTCTTCCTCTTTTACTCTTTTCATTATTGATATAATTTTCATTTTTACTTCAATTTTTTTCTATATGATTTTATACATATCATTGTTATTATTTATTATTATTATTGTTATAGTTAAAATTATCATTATTTTAATTATTCCTATTACTTCTATTTCTATTTAAATTATTATCATAGGTTATCCTTCCACTTGTCATTATTGATATTTTTGTTGATGATCCTGTTGTTCTTGTTCTTGTACATGCTCTTGTTGTAGTTGTGAGGTCTTTATCACTCATAGTACCAGTGTCGGTAAATCATGATGGTAATGACAATGAGGATAACACGATGGCTTCCTTGTTCTTCCTTCTTGCAAACACCCAAGTCTGCTCACAGCTTGCTTGCAACAAACATGGTTTTGCAGGTGCTGTTAAGAGGAATGCACTACTTAGCATTAATTTCACAAAATACCTTTTCTCGCAACTTAAGTTAGGTTTGCTAAGTACAAAGATAACATATCCAAATGAAATATCAATAATATAAGTTGATACGAAAAAAG